>JAACNH010000799.1:43301-139486 GCA_019447015.1 Hymenochirus boettgeri | reverse complement strand
CTTAAATAAGAACACTGCTCCTTAAATAAGAATATCTCTCCTTAAATAATATCTCTCCTTAAATAAGAACACTGCTCTTTAAATAAGAATATTGCTCCTTAAATGAGAATTGTGATATCTTCAGTAGTAACTGTGGTACTAGATGCAGTGGATATTCTTACTGTAGCAGATACAGTTGATGATCCAATGGTACTAGGCTCTTTGTTTGGTATAGATGTTATATTGGATGTTTCTGTTGTAGCAGACACGGTAGGTGTTTGTGTGGCATCGGAACCTGTGGTATCTTCAGTAGTAACTGTGGTACTAGATGCAGTGGATATTCCTCCTGCTGCAGATACAGTTGAATTTACAATGGTACTTGGCTTTGTGTTTGGTATAGATGTTATGTTGGATGTTTCTGTTGTAGCAGACACGGTAGGTATTTCTGTGGAATAATAAGTAGTGAATGTTTCTGCAGCATTAGACTCAGTATCCATATCTGTGGCATCAGTTAAGGTAGATGCAAAGGAAGGTTCTGTGGTATTATAATCACTTGATATGCCGGTGATGTCAGACTCAGTGGATGTCCATCCTGTATCATCTTCAGTGGCTTTATCTGATGAAAATAAGTTTGTTTCTGCCTTTCCTGTAAATTCATTTTTCCATTCAGATTGTTCAAAAACGTCCCTGCGATTTCTGTTATTCTGGTTGTTTTTTTCTTTAGTGCCCCAGAAGTCACCTTGTGATAAACCAACATTTTCCTCTGGTCCATTACTTTGCTCGTCATGTGACCCCCATTCCCGTGGTCCTACTGGCAGAGAAAAACAAGAGTGTAAGATGTCCATTTTTCCAAGGGTCCCATGTAAATAAAGATAAATGGAAATCTTGAAGCTTACAGTATGGTACATGTACTTTACTTCAAAAATTACTAAAGACTGTAGTAACGTGGATTGTGTCACTAAATGGGAGTTATCATATACAATTCACAAAGAAGCTATAATTTCAAGGTCAGGGCTGAAAATGAACTGTACACGAGAATGTCCACCCTCTCAAAACATTCTTTATATA
Source organism: Hymenochirus boettgeri (assembly GCA_019447015.1). Lineage (NCBI taxonomy): Eukaryota > Metazoa > Chordata > Amphibia > Anura > Pipidae > Hymenochirus > Hymenochirus boettgeri. The sequence continues at coordinate 138,439 of JAACNH010000799.1, read as the reverse complement.
CAGTAGGTTAAGGACCCCCCATATGTATTATCTAGTATACTTACCTTTACAAAAGATTAGACTCATCTTCAGCACATATAAAGTATGTTGTTGAGATGGTGGACTTGTCCTTTAAAGGTCAGAATTCTGTAAACAGCGATAAACCGCCCTAAACATGTACCTTGCAAATGTATGTAATATTCACAGGGAGGTGAGATCACTTATTTCCACCTTTCTGTGAATTATAGAACGCCTGGGTTACACGGATAAACTTACCTCCTTAAATAAGAACACTGCTTCTTAAATAAGAACACTGCTCCTTAAATAAGAATATCTCTCCTTAATGAGACTTTTTCTCTTAAATAAGAACACTGCTCCTTAAATAAGAATATCTCTCCTTAAATAATATCTCTCCTTAAATAAAGAACACTGCTCTTTAAATAAGAATATTGCTCCTTAAATGAGAATATCTCTCCTTAAATAAGAACACTGCTCTTTAAATAAGAATATTGCTCCTTAAATGAGAATGTCTCTCCTTAAATAAGAACACTGCTTCTTAAATAAGAATACTGCTCCTTAAATAATATTTCTCCTTAAATAATATCTATCCTTAAATAAGAACACTGCTCCTTAAATAAGATCATCTCTCTTTAAATGAGAATCTCTCTCCTTAATTAAGAATATCTCTTCTTAAATAAGACCACTGCTCCTTCCATAAGAATATCGCCCCTTAAATAAGAATATCGCTCATTAAATAAGAATATCCCTCCTTAAATAAAAACACTGCTCATATCGGTTGTATTCAATTAGATCAACTGGACTTGAAGTTCAAGAGAGGTGTTAAGGAGGCCATTTATGTGAAAATAAAGAAACCAAGCCTAAATAGAGGTGGGGGGGTTCGACACCAACTGTCTGCCATGTACAATGCTGTTTTGACACCTTACTCTGGGCGTTCCTATAACACCTCTTAGCCACTATCCAATCACGCCCTTAACACTTGGCTGTGATATGCTAATTGGGCTTTTTCAGGTTACATAATTGCCACAGATTCTTGTACAAGTCATTCTGAATTGAGAAAGCCAGTCGGATGACTAAACTTCAAGTCCAGTTGCTCTAATTGAATACAACAGTTATACCATGACCTGGATGAATGAGAACCTTCACAGCAAAGAACACTGCCCCTTAAATAAGAATATCTCTCCTTAAATAACACTGCTGCTTAAATAAAAACATCTCTCCTTAAATAAGAACACTGTTCCTTAAATAAGAATATTGCTCCTTAAATAAGAACACTGCTCCTTAAATAAGAATATTGCTCCTCAAATAAGAATATTGCTCCTTAAATAAGAATCTCTCTCCTTAAATAAGAATATCGCTCCTTAAATAAGAATATCTCTCTTTAAATAAGAATACTGCTCTTTAAATAAGAACATATCGCCTTAAATAAGAACACTGCTCCTTAAATGAGAACATCTCTCTTTAAATAAGAATCTCTCTCCTTAATTAAGAAAATTTCTCCTTAAATAAGAACACTGCTCCTTAAATAAGAATATCTCCCCTTAAAAAAGAACACTGCTCCTTAAATAAGAATATCTCTCCTTAAATAAGAACACTGCTCCTTAAATAAGAATATCGCTCCTTAAATAAGAATATCTCTTCTTAAATAAGAACACTGCTCCTTAAATGAGAACATCTCTCTTTAAATAAGAATCTCTCTCCCTAATTAAGAAAATCTCTCCTTAAATAAGAACACTGCTCCTTAAATAAGAATATCTCCCCTTAAAAAAGAACACTGCTCCTTAAATAAGAATATCTCTCCTTAAATAAGAACACTGCTCCTTAAATAAGAATATCGCTCCTTAAATAAGAATATCTCTTCTTAAATAAGAACACTGCTCCTTAAATGAGAACATCTCTCTTTAAATAGATCTCTCTCCCTAATTAAGAAAATCTCTCCTTAAATAAGTATATCGCTCCTTAAATAAGAATATCTCTTCTTAAATAAGAACACTGCTCTTTCAATAAGAATATCTCTCCTTAAATAAGATCACTGCTCCTTAAATAAGAATCCTGCTCCTTAAATAAGAATATCTCTTCTTAAATAAGATCATTGCTCCTTAAATAATAACACTACTCCTTAGATAAGAATATCAATCCTTAAATAAGAATCTCTCTCCTTAAGAATATCGCTCCTTAAATAAGAATACTGCTCTTTAAATAAGAATATCTCTCCTTAAATAAGAATTTCTCTCCTTAAATAAGAATTTCTCTCCTTAAAATAAGAACACTGCTCCTTAAATAAAAATATCTCTCCTCAAAAAGGAATCTCTCTCCTTAAATAAGAATATCTCTCCTTAAATACAAGCAATGCTCCTTAAATAAGGATATCTCTCCTTAAATACAAGCAATGCTCCTTAAATAAGGATATCTCTCCTTGAATAAGAATACTACTCCTTAAATAGGAATTTCGCTCCTTAAATAAGAATATCTCTCCTTAAATAAGACTGTCGCTCCTTAAATAAGAATATCTCTCCTTAAATAAGACTGTCGCTCCTTAAATAAGAATATCTCTCCTTAAATAAGACTGTAAAGCCCAAATGAGGTAGACAACTAACCGATGCCTGACCGAGACACATACCACAACTGTGATTATTGGGCTCAAACGGCCGTTCATTGTGCGTGTGCCTTGCGCTCGTGGGTCGTTTATCATCGGCCAAAGTATCGAGACATGTGTATGGACCTGACCTTCTGTCTATATTACACTAAGTCTACACACTATCCACATTGACCTTCTGTCTATATTACTACTAAGTCTACACACACTCATCCACATTCCCCTTCGGTCCATATTACTACTTAGTCTACACTGTCTGTCTGCCTGACCATCTGTCTATATTACTACTTAGTTCTACACTCTGTTCTGCCTGACCGTCTGTCTATATTACTACTTAGTCTACACTCTGTCTGCCCTGACCGTCTGTCTATATTACTACTTAGTCTACACTCTGTCTGCCCTGACCGTCTGTCTATATTACTACTTAGTCTACACTCTGTCTGCCCTGACCGTCTGTTTATTTACTACTTAGTCTACACTCTGTTGCCCTGACCCTCTGTCTATATTACTACTTAGTCTACACTCTGTCTGCCCTGACGTCTGTCTATATTACTACTTAGTCTACACTCTGTCGCCCTGACCGTCTGTCTTATCTAGTCACTGTGACTTCTGCATTACTACTTAGTCTACACTCTGTCTGCCCTGACCGTCTGTCTATATTACTACTTAGTCTACACTCTGTCTGCCCTGAACGCCTGTCTATATTACTACTTAGTCTACACTCTGTTTGCCCTGACCTGTTTAAATTCCAACTTAGTCTGAACTCCACCTGCACTGACTTGTCTGTATTGAGATGTATTCTGAATTACACCTACCCATACCATATGCCTGTATTACTGCTAAGTAGAGATGTTCAAAACTGTTGAGTTTCGTTCCGTTTTAGAATTTTCAGAAAGTTTGAAAGATCGAAAGTTCGACTTTTGATTTTCGAATATCGTCTACTTTCGATTTTTGAAAATCGTCTATTTTCAAAAATTATCTACTTTCGATGTTTTTGGCACTTTAACTCCAATTCATAGTGTAAAGTGAGGTTATTAAAGTTCTATTAGAACAGCCTTATATTGTTTGAAGCAACCACATTTTTATATAAAAAAAAGGGAACTGTGATATGTGAATTTATCAATCGTACCCATCATAGATCATTTTGTTAATGATTAGCTTGTTGCAACAAGAAAAAAAATATCTTCCCAGTCTTTTAAGTCTCATTTTCCTATTCGACACGTTTGCCAATCAAAAAATTAAACAGGATTGCGGCTGTATGACGTTAATGACAAAAGTCCCTGAGATATTAAGAAGACCCTGGGAAATTTAGCTAGAGTTTCGCCAAGGCCAAAGCAGGATATTATAACGGAGGAAGTTAAGAAATGAAAATAGTGATTACCATCGTACTAGTCTGTGTTTCTTTTGCAGCAATCTGTAAGTACATCCTACATCTTCTTTCTAGAGAATACATCATCAATGTAAATAAATACATCCTGACCATGTATAGTTATTCATTCACAGTGTTGGTCTACATACTGTGGTTATACCCTTAACTTATTGCTTTTTAATCTTCAAGCATAGATCGACATATTCTATTAGGTTTTAAAGGTCCTATTACAGGGACAGAAATATTGCCTGTTTATACCACAATAAACTCACATGTAAGAAAGTCCTTGAAGGCACTAATCTCTCTCGTAGAGATTCGTAATTATATATAATTTTGCTAGTTATCTAATCTGCAAATCATTGAGCCAAAATATCACAATTACCCCAATGTGTTGTACGTCCTCTCTTACGTACTAGACCTGTTTTAATAAATCTCTCCCCCCCATGGTAACGTTCTTTAATGTTCTTCTTCATTGCTAAATCTTGTGTTCTGACCACTCTCACTATGTCTGGAAAGAGTTTGTGTTTTCTTGAGCTTGGGTTCACTGTGTCGACAATTTGAAGACATGTTGATCCCATGCTTGAATTGCAAGCTCTTGGAGACAGGGTCTGATGTGAATGGATAAAATAAACATAAGAAAAGCAGCAGGAGTTTAGACTTAATTTAAAAAAAAATGATATTAAAAGATTGTCTTTAATAATGTATTGGTCTTAATGAATTATTCCTCAAAAAAATACCTTCAACTTGCACAGAGACTACAGGAAGCCAATAATGTATATTAAAATGTAAACAAGCATATAATACATTACTGGTACAGATCCTTCTGATGGTTGGAATCTAGAACATGGATGGGATTTCTAACTCTAATAAGGATTCTAAAGTGGCACCGTCTCTATTTCCATATCCATGTTATAAATGTGTAACTAACTGCACCATTTGGATTTAAATAGCCTCTCTATCTAGGTAACACTCTGCTTTTCTTTTCAACCTCTGGTTTTAAAAAGCTTAATTTCTGGTTAAATCATTACCAACATCTCTAATATTCTCTTTAAGACTTGGGCCTTATGTTTCAGCCTTATTTTCCTTTCCTTTCCATAATACTGCTAAATATACAGTGTATGCCCATCTCTGAAATGGCAAAACTTTATTAACCTACATTAACGCACTGGAAAACACATCTTCTTTGCTTCTTTAGTCTTGGCTTTTCTTGGTCTTCCAAGATGTGCTTGATGTTACAAATAGGAGCCCTGTGGTCTTGTGGATAATTTGCCTTGTAATTTTCCAATAAGCTGCAATATACTATTTAATACTGAAAAGACCATTATATTCCCCGCAAGAGCTCAGTGTCCATGTAGATGTGTTTCATAACTGAAGGATCTAATGATGATAAATTATCATAAATGAATAGACATAAATAAATCCAGGACCAGGAATGGGACTACAAGCCAATAGTAATGTATGGTGACTCGGGGAGCAAGGATTAAATATCTTTATGGAAACTCAGATTGCTACCCAGTAACATTGTTAGACCTTGTAGACTTCTGTGGAAAGGTTAGAAGACTAGATTTAAGATCTCATAGATTGAGTTTTAGAGATAAACTGCTGAAGAATCTGTATTACATATTCAATTTCAAATGTATTGTATTTTGAGAGTCGTTTGTATGTTTTCCTTGCAGATCAAGGAGAACTTGTCCTTTTTTTAAATCTTACTTCTTATTGCTGCCATTATTAAGCTCCCAGCTTGCTAAAGGTGGTCTTTGTGATGATTGTGAAGATGTCTAGGGGCCTCTCAATGCTCTAGTCTTAGTGCTATTTTTCTGAACTGATACGAGTATTGGTTTGCCAAAAGTCAACAAGAGATTTTCCTTGTATTGAGGACTTGAACCATTCCAAGCTAAAGTCAGATTTGTGATGGTGATTGGTTAATCTTCCCAGGATCCTCAGCTTATTGCTGGTCAAACATTATTTGCCACAAGCCCCGTAGACTTTCACGTGACTGTAATCATCACCTGCAGAGGATTATGGGAATATCATAAAGTTGTTTAGGTAGGCATTAACATTTTTTATAGAACCAAATAAAGAAGGGTTACTTGCAATTATTTTTATGATTCTGGGTAAATTATTACCTGTTATATTACTTATATGGAGAAATCTTCTTTTCCAAAAGTTCAAGGATTCTTTTAATGTTTAACATTGGTTAGGTGCTATTTCTAGATGGCTACGTTCCATCTTGTATTCTCCTACAATTTTCTTTCCACGTCTATATAAATAAAATAAAAAAAACTTAGTTTTCAGCTATCGAGGTCTCTGTATCTTTAAAGGGGAATTATAAAATTCCTTTACCCACCCCGATTGGCTTAATCATGTTTACTGGTCTATTACAGATGTTACATCTCTTGTTTGGTTAGCCAGTTTATTTATTATCATAAAAATAGAATTGAAAGCCTCTGTGCCATTGGCGCTTTACGTAGGTGTAAAGTCTGCTTTAAGGTTTGTGGTGTGAGTCATGATCGGTGGTTGGAGGTTTCCTGCACAATCGTACGTGTGTGCGAACCTTTTGGCTCCATTCAATCTAGCATTATAATTAGACAGGTATTATCAACCATCATTTGAAGTTATGGGATAAAGGGTGAACAGTATATTACTCCATAGTTTATTTTATTCCCAGCATGGTACTGACAGAAAATACAGTCCAGCATAATATTCATTTGAAAAAGACACAACTGTGAATTCTGACCACCCACCAAATCCTATTCCAGCCCTGACAGTTATTATCATCCAACTAATCATATCACAATTAAGGAATGACCCTATTTTTTCCTTTTCACATTTAAACCACATAACCACTGGGATGGCCGGTTCGCAGATCCGACCCGGATCCCGTTCGGCGGAAAAAAATCCTTCCGAATCAATATCGGTTAGGGAGACTTTGACCCCTTCACTGTGCTGGCTGCACAGGTATCGCAAAAGACACTCCCACACAGCCTGCACTCCCGCACAACTAATTCAATATATGGTTTGCGCATATAACAGCGTGACTATTTTAAAACCAGCTAATAGGGAATATTGTGTAAAGGGCATATTGATCTGTAACAGGGAGATTTTCCCAGAGTGATTGCGGCTCCAGATAAATAGGGCTGAGTATATTTGGTTTTCATTCGAAGGAGAGATATTCTTATTTAAGGAGCAACGACATCTTATTTAAGGAGAGATATTCTTATTTAGGAGGCGACAGGTTTGTAATAACTTATGTGATTGGCCTGGTTTTAGCTGGCGGGGCTATACACATGGGTAATGCTGACTAGTCAGATAGACGAAAAGGGGGGGGAAAGAGGGGAAAGAGAAAGGGGGGGGGGGAGAAAAAAAAAAATTTCTGTCCCATAGAATACTGATCTTCTTATCCTGGATCACCCATGAGCCACAAAAATGAATCCAATTTCACACTGGAATGAACAGAAATGCTCTAACGATCCATATATGGAGCTTCTCGGAAGTAAAAGCTACGAGAAAAGATCTTGTCTCCAATGAAACCTATAGGTAAACAAAACAATCATATTTCTTTGACAATATGGCCAATTTCTTGGATGTAGTTGTCTCTTAAACATTACAAGGGAGTTGTACTAAAACAGTTCTTATCATTAAAATGGTGTAAATTTTGCCCCAACAATCAGATTTCAATAGTAAAGAACATCTGATGTGGTTGGGGTAAAATTAACACCAGAACCTTTTATCACAATACACAGTAATGTAAGGGCTGAGAGCCAGAACAATATTCCGGCTCGTCATGGAAGAACATTGTGGGCGAGACGCTCGCAGTTGTGGTCACGCGTTCCCTGATGTCTGACGTAACGGATCTCTAACCGACCCTCGGCAGGTAAATCCCGATCGATCTTGTGGTTTACCTATGAGTCCGCACGGTTGATCGCAAAAATTGTCGGCCGCAGACACTATTGCAGACGGACATTTGTCCGGCCAATAGCTCGCTTGTAGCAAGTGCCGGTCGTACAAATAGTCCCTCATTGTGTACCAGCCTTAAGGGATTTTGACAGATACTGTATCATGCAAATCAGTTAGGATCCAATGCCAGAAACCCCCAACTTTATTAACATGGAAACTAGACAGATCCTTGGATGAATAGACTCAATTACAATCCAAAACTTCTCATGCTATCCAACCATCTTACATATGTAGAATCCCCGTAACTACCACATTTTCCTTTCTGCAGATTGTGCGGTCAACTGATATGAAGGTCTCTGACTTCCAGCGAACACCCTAATGATCAATGGATAAATGGGAAATACACCTGAGAATATTATATAAGGAATGTTCATCTGGTAGAACCCAAAGAACATTCCCATATTGTTGATGCTTCACAGATGGTTTGAAAATCACCAGGAGATCAGTTCTTACATATACAAGAAGATCAATGCCTTGATAACAATACATAAAGGGATTAATGCAGGACGTTGCAAAATAGTCAGCGTCAATCACAAAATCCCAGTTTTAGGAGCTCACAATATCATCCATCACATTTATTTCATTTAAAATATGGAGTTTGCCGCACAAATATTACAGAAATCTGGAGAATTCTCAGTGTGCGGTGAAAGTAAGAACAGTCAATACCTCGAGAGATGACATAATATTGGAACCTGTGATTGTAGCAAGTGCACCTGGAATATGGGATGAAATTTGGTGTCTGGTCAGGTGATAGGTGGATTTGGATGAGACATAGTAATCTGACACTTATCAGCAGACACAAGGCAGCTTCCAATGAAATGGAGAGATGGGTAAATAAAAACAAAACTCCACTTGGAAATCTGCTACAAAGAGCCATGTGAAATATCCTGATCAAGGATATGGTTACTTAAAACGTAGGAGAGAATTTGAGAAGATTACGGGAAGGTGAGTTTGTTTTATTCTATTAGCCTAATTTACAGGAAATGTTTCTCTGCTCCAGGTGGGTTTATTTCTTTTTTTTTTTTTTTTAAATCTACTAAAGGAGAAACTATCGAACAAACAATTGATCCAATCTTTAAAATAATTTAGCTGTAAACCAAGGTACTCCTTGGATCCCACGCACTGCATATATTATCATGATCCATGTATCAAAGTGTCCTACTACTATTGCAAGGCACAACTATGCCAAGTAGGCTTGGTGATTGAACAATTTTTTATTGAGACTCCATTTTGTCTCCATCTTTTTCACCATTAAATAGTTTAGTTTCATTATAATTTCAGAACAATAGCATTTTTATTTCTACTGCTAGTATGAGGTGGCCAAGGTGCCTTAGTGTCTTTGACAACTCGTATATGCTAGAGCTGGTAAAGCATCTGTGAGCTTGTGTTATGAAGTTTGCATTGTTTTAGAATCAACTAGCACAAACTCTAATCTTTAAAGGGCTATACTGAAAAAATAGTGACTTTGCCTCATCTTAAGGGGAACTGTGGTCTAGAAACAAGTCGAGTTTAATGAAAGGCCAGTTTCCTACTTATAAAAAGCGAGCCAGCAAGCAACCACCTCTCTGATGTCCACACCCCAAGTATACAGAAATGACTGACCCAGAAAGTTAATGGTGGTGGGAGGGCTGACACATGGCATTCTAAGGCTCTCCTCACAGTGCCGCGGTGAGCACAGCCTCAGACTCCCTCAGTGGTGAGGGAGAACAATAAGTCCCTCACTCCTCTTGCTGTGTGGAAGTCCTGACAGAGAAGGTAATGGAATCTACAGCCCTTCTCTCTCACGTATGTGAAACAGCCTTTCAGGCAGAGTTCTCACTCTGGAACAGAGTTATCGGGGGGTGGGGGGTGTGCAAGTGGCCCACAGCACCTGTGTTAGTCGGGTTAGGCACTCGTGAGTGGGCGGGACGCACGGCGCCCGCGAGTGGGCAGGGCCCCATGGGTGCTGGTAAGGGAATGGGCCAAGGGGGGCCTGCAACTGGAGGGACCAGAGGAGGCTGCAAAGGGGAGGAGACACAGGGCAGATTGACTGACAGGTTCAGAGCAGGAAGTGCAGGGAACAGGTGATGCTGCTGCCATCACACACAAAAATGTAAATATCTTCAAAAATATTTAAAATAAACAATGAAATAGATATGCAAAAATTCTCAGAGAGCAATTCCTATCAATTTATTAAAGTCATTTTTTGACACAGTTCCCCTTTAATCATAATTGAATGCATGTAAGTAGCACATTTGCATGTGTTGCTGCATGCCTTCAATCCAGCACACATTGTGTTTAGGAGCAGTATCCCCTCCCTCCTTTAACCACTCCCACTTCATCTGACCTGACTTTTTCCCCACAACCAACTGTCCAGACTTAAAGGGTATGTCTACCCTTAAAAAAAAATTCCCACCAAAGATTCCCCGTTCCCCCCAGCCCAACCGTCTATGTGTATTATAAGAAAATGCCCCAAACTTTTACTTACCTTCCTACTTGCCTCCGCCGCGCTCTGCTTGCGAGTAAATGCAAGCAGAGAGGCGGGACCGGCAGTCGCGTCTGTGATTGGCTGAGCGGCAGCCAATCACGGACGCGGGCTGCCGGGAGTTCAGTGCGGCGGAGGTAAAGGGAAGGTAAGTAATGCTTTTTTGGGCATTTTCTGATATAATTAACATAGCGGTTGGGGCTGGGGGAAAGGGGGAATCTTTGGTGAAAGGGTTTTTGCATAGGGGAGGGAAATCCTAATCGGGAGGGAGAGGGAGGGGGAGGAGGGGGAGAAGGGCTGCAGTACGCATGCCAACTTCTCCCGGAGGCCAGTAGGAGGCAGGAGGTCCTATATGGACTCTGCTATCCTCCTGGTGGGCAGTTTGGGACTTTGAGGGGGGACTACAGGAGAACCTTTAGAGCTGGATGTGAGTTAAGGATTACACTACACTACATGATGGGGCCAGTAGTGGGGGGATTATAGTTTTGGTCAAAAATGACTTTAGGTTAAATTGACAGGAATTGCTTTCCTGAGGATATTTGCATTACTTTCATATTTATTTTACATAGTTTTGAAGATATTACATTTATATGTGTGATATGGTGCAGCATCACCAGATCCCCTGCATTCCTGCTTCCTGCACTAAAACCATGTGACAGTCCCTCTTCCATGTTTCCTCCTCCTCGTGGGCCCCATGGTCCTTCTCCTTGTAGCCCCTTGGCCTTTCCCGTGGCCCTCCCTCATGTGCTCTGTTGCCCCTCCCACTCATAGGCTCTGGGGACCCTCCCACTTGCAGGGCCCAGGGCCCCTCCCACTTTGTCACCTGGACAACTCCACTTGGGCCCCTGGGGCACTCCCACTTTGGGCCCCCTCCTACTCAGGGGCCCCGGGTGAGTGGGAGGGGCCATGGGGCTGCAAGGGGAGGGGACACAGGCCCACGATTGGGAAGGGCCAGCAAGTGGGGGCATTAAAAAAGCAGTGCTGTGGCTGTGTGTTCTCCCCACCCCCTCCTACCTTCATTCATGCACTGAGCATGTGCCAACCACAGATTAGAGGAGGAAATGGTATTCTGACCGCAGATTCAGAACCTCCTCTCCCTTCCTAACTTTTGATCAGTGATTTCTTCATATTTGGGCTGTGCAGCACGTAGAGAGGTGGTTGATGGCTTGTTTAAAGGTATGAACTGGCCTTTCATTTAAAATAAACTTGTTGAGACCACAGTTCCCCTTTAACCCTTGCCGCCACAGATCGTGAATTACGTTCTTGTGCAGACAAGTACAAACTGCCACAGATCGTATATTCACGATCTGCAGCACTTCCGGGTCGGGGCGGAATGCCTGAAGTTAGAGCGGGGAAACGCTTCCCTGTTGCAAACACCCTAGGCAACGAGCAATGCCGGGTTATTACCTCTCCCGGTCCACGAATCGCCGAGCAGCCAAGGTGGGAAGCACTGACATCAAGTCACATGGGGAGTGACTTGCTGATGTTCAGTGTAAAGGAACCGCCCCTCTGGATTGTTCTCACAACTTACCTGGTGGATTACGTTGCTGGAGCCTCTGCTGTGATCTGCTGTGTTTCCTGCTGTATTTACCTTGCTGCCTGCTTTAGATCATCTGTCTTCTGGAACTGTACAGTATGTACACACACTACCACATACATTTAGTTTATAAACTTTATAAACTTTTTTTTTGTATTACACACATCACACACTTTAGTCACACTAACACACACTACAAACACATATTACACTCTCAACACACACACACACACATATACATACACACAAAATACACACAAATATACATATTTTTTATTTGTATTTTCATTCATTTTGATTTTGACAGTTTTTCTCTGGATTTTTTTTGCTGTTTCTTTTATTTGGTGGTTTATTTATATTATTTTCTATAATTGTATTGTTTTTGTGTGTATATTTTGTGTTTTAACCCCTCTTATTATCCTATATCCACCTCTTATATCCTATATACCCCTCTACCTCCCCCACCCCCAGACCTCTTACTGAAACTTGTGGGATGGAATTTACTGTTAACATCTTTATTACCCATCAAGACTAGTGGGTCTGTCATTTTGACCCCCAGTCTTGCTGTGCGGTAAAGTTATTTACCGTATACTACTCGAGTATAAGGCCGACCCGAGTATAAGCCGAGGTACCTATTTTTACCTCAAAATTAGGAAAACCACATTGACTCGAGTATAAGCCGAGGGTTGAAATTGACCAATACTGCCTTCTGTAGCCATGTGCATTTTTATTATGACTACTGGTAGCCATGGGGATTACTGGTAGCCATGGGGATTACTGGTAGCCATGGGGATTACGGTAGCCTGGGATAACTGGTAGCCATGGGATAACTGGTAGCCATGGGATAACTGATGCCATGGGATAACTGGTAGCCATGGGGATTACTGGTAGCCATGGGATAACTGGTAGCCATGGGGATAACTGGAGCCGGGGATTACTGGTAAGCCATGGGGATAACTGGTAGCCATGGGGGATTACTGGTAGCCATGGGGATTACTGGTAGCCAGGGGATTACTGGTAGCCATGGGGATACTGGTAGCCATGGGGATACTGGTAGCCTGGGGATTACTGGCTGGGAACTGGTTGGGATCACTGGTAGCCATGGAAATGTACTTACAGTTTGGTGTGCAGAGCCTTCCGGACATCTTCCAGAGCCTTCGGACGCCTTCGCAGAGCCTTACAGACGCAGCCGCAAGTCAGGGTGGTAAGCCGCAGTACTCCAGTAGTGCTTTCGGAGTGCGCGATGACGCATCGCGCCGATGACGTGCGCCAAAGTACCACTGGGAACTGCCGGTTCGCTTACTGACTCGCGGCTGCGTCCGGAATTAAGGTAAGTCCCAGCTGACCCAGTATTAAGCCGAGGTTCATTTTTCAGGTCATTTTTAAGACCTGAAAACCTCGGCTTATACTCGAGTATTACGGTAGTCATTTTGTTTTTGTGTTGTATTTTCTGCTATCTCAGTTTTCTATACTTTTTTTGGTTCAGTTACCCTTGATCTTTATTACCACAACAAGACTAGTGGATCTGTGATTTTGACCCCAGTCCTGCTGTGTAGTGAAGTACTTTTGTGCCATTTTTTGCTTTTCTGTGCTAAATATATTCAGTGTCTTTATTATAATTTTTTTTGCTTCAGTTACCCTGATTTCTGTTTTAAAGTTATCTAAAATATTAAAAGTTTATTTCTGTATTTGGAATTGTACGGTGTTAAATTTGTATACTGTTCATTAGTTAGTTTTTTATAGTATTTCAGTTTTCTGGTGCTTCTAGAAAAGTGTTGAAAGTTGGAAAGTTGAAACATTGTTCTTAGTTTGCTTGAGGTCAACCTCAGGTCTTTTTTGCTGAGGGTTAACTTCAGGTCTTTTGCTGAGGGTTAACTGCAGGTCTTTTGTTTGAAAGAAAATTGGTACAGTGGACTTTTGATACAATGGCTAAGAAGAAGAGCTTTTCTGTACAGGAGGCTGCTAGATACCTGTATGGACCAGCTCAGAGGAAAGTGATTTTCTGATGCATGCTGACCCGAGTATTTACCCCTGGATCAGAATCATCAGATTCTGACAGAGCATGGCAGTAGTGACACTGTACACAGCCTTAGAGAGTAGTGGTTCTGCTGATGATGAGGCTGGTCCATGCATTTGTCTATGGAGTGGTGAGTTATGGGGTTGTGCATAGTGTGCTGACAGTTGAGAGGAGAGCTGCGTGGAGCCTCCCGCTAATTTTACCCCCAAATTCTGATTTTTTAGCAGTCCTGGCGTGAAGGTGGACACCAGTAATTTTTAAGTGCTAGACTTCTTTCAGCTGTTTCTGGACGGACGCAATCTACAGATGTGGTCCACTATACTAATCTTTGCCGAGCAGTATATTGCCACACACCAATTAGGTGTATATTCACGTGCTCGTGCATGGTATCCCACCACAATAGTGGAAATGAAAAAATTTTTTGCCCTCAATCTTTCAATGGGTCTCGTAATACAAACATTGGAAGGCTATTGGGATACCACCACTGTAATTTCCCCCTCCCCCTTTTTTCAGCTTAATGCCTAGAAACCGCTACCAAATCTTATTGCGGTTATGCATTTTAACGATAACACCACAGCTGTTCCCCTCCCGGTGCACCCGGTCATGACAGGATTCATAATTGAGGCCCTTTATGATAGCCTGTCTAAACGCTTGCAGAGGTTTACATCCCTTCCAGAATATCTGTATTGATGAGTCCCTTATGCTCTACAAAGGGCGCCTAATATTCCGTCATACATGCCAAGTAAGCGTTCTCGCTATGGCATCAAATTATATAAGCTCTGCGAAAGTAGTACTGGGTACACTAGCAAGTTTATGATAATGAGGGCAAGGACTCACAGTAGTACCCCCTGGTTGTCCACTGGATTTAACGGTCAGTGGGCAAGATAGTCTGGAGCTCATTTCTCCATTGCTGGGCCAAGGTTACCACTTATATGTGGATAACTTTTATACAAGTATTCCCTTTTTTAGATATCTTTTATCTTTTGACACCCCAGCCTGTGGCACCATAAATCCTATCGAAAAGGTTGCCCAAGGCTTACTGGATAAGACACTAAAGCGTGGAGAGAATTTTGCTCTAAGAAGCGATGAGCTCCTGCTATCAAGTTTTGTGATACTAAGGTTGTATTCATGCTGACCACATCCACGATGAGTCAGTAAGAGTAGGGCACAGAAGTGGTGGTAGGCCCCCCAAAATTAGACCACTCTGTAGCAAAGAATACAACAAGTACATGGGTGGCGTTGACAAAACTGATCAATCCAACACTACTACAATGCCACCAGAAAAAACAACGGCCTGGTACAATAAATTAGCCATTATCTTTTGCAAACGGCCCTACATAATTCGTATATTGTTACAAGACAGTGGTACCAGAGCCGTACTGTCTTCTTATAGTTCCAGCTGCAGCTTATTCAGCTAGTGATGTTTGGAAGTGTAGAGGAGGTCCCGGAGATGCTAGTAATGATTAGTAGTAGATTAGTGGAAAGCATTTTTAGAACCCATTCCACCCACGCCTAATAAGCAGCATCCCCGAGAGAGCTGCAAGGGTTTGCCGTAAAAATGGGACTAGGCGAGATACAAGGTATTTTTGTCCTAAGTGCCCTAGCAACCCTGCTTTATGTCTGAAGCCTGTTTGAGCGCTACATACTTTGTGCACTTTTAAGTAGATAGAATAGAGGGCTCTCTGATTGGGGTGTACCAGGCCGCGTTATTTGTGGCATGCTCCGGGTTCATTTGCCTTTTTCTGAAATAGCTTTGTGGTTGGGACAGGTAAGGTCTCCTTCTAGTTAAAAATAGTTATTTACGTAAAAGGGGGCATAAGGTACAATGTGTTTTATTGTTCAGTAATGTTGTACTAACCGCGTAGTTTATTTTTCCCAGGATTTTGAGGTTCCTGTAAAATACACCAGTAACAGGGGTGATGCGTTATGGTGTATTTACAGTAAAGTAGTGAATGGTTCTATTATTGCATTAACAACTGCTTTTATCTTTCAAGATGTGCCGGGAAAAAAATGGAGACGTAACAACTAAACTCCAAACAGAAAGACCTAGTCTTGTGCTGGGGCAGAGCTTGTAGGTTCAAGGGCGCTTGTGGCAAATGATGAAATAGAAAGTGAATTTATTATTCATCTTTCGATCTGATGTACAAAACTTTTACTTTTCAACAGCAAAGCTCAATAGCCTTCACTAAAGCTATCAGTATTTTCTCAGTAATGCAAATAGGCAACAACACAGAGGCAAAGATATCCAGCAAGGTAGGAATTTGAAACATATTTTCCAGGTTTTCCAGGCACCGGATCAAGTGCGAGTTCTGTCTGCTAAAAGTTCGAAATACTACTTTGAAATGCGGCTACAAGATTGCATGATGAACAAAGAAATGGCACTGTATATAGCTAAAGAGTATGTAGATTCAAAAAATATATAGTTTGTGTGGTATTTTCATGAGTTGAAGGGGGGTTACGGGAAAAAATTCTGGAACATTGCTGTAAGCCCACTGTGCCTTGTCTTAATTTGTACTAGTCGCTTCCCACGTCCGTGGTGTAACCACACATATGGCATTACCGTTTGATTCAGGACATTTAGGAGATTGTATTTGGTAGTTTTTTTACATTACAGGGGTTTTGGTGTGATTTGTAACTTTGAAATGTATTTTTCTCTATTTTTCCAGAAAATTGTTGTAGAAATGCCAAATTCTACGAAGAACTGCGCCCACACCATTGATGGTATGAATGAACGAACTACAGCGTTACGTAGCTGAAGGTATGTAGATTCTGAGAATATATATTTTTGCGAGGGGTATTTCCAAGTTTAGAGGGGTGTTCATGTTGACAAATCTGGGAAAAATGCTGTTATTGGCTCACTCGCATGTTTACTTTTTGACTGTCGCTTCCACGTCCGTGTGTGTAACCACCACATATGGCATACCGTTTGATTCAGGACATTTAGGAGATTGATATTTAGTAACTTTTTTTACATTCCATGAGGTTTGGCATGATTTTACCTTTTGAAGTTGTTTTTTGTTCATTTTTTCAGAAAAGGCGAACTTCTACGAAGAACTGCGCCCACACCATTGATGGTATGAATGAACGAACTACAGTGTTACATAGCTGAAGGTGTGTAGATTTCAGGAATATATAGTTTTGTGGGGGGTATTTCTGAGTTATCAGGGTGTTTGTGGAAAAAAATCATACTGTCAAATTGGAGTTGGCTAAATATTTTCGCTGTTTCTGAGCCATCATGCATTGTCTCACTTTGTGCTTTTCGCTTCCACGTCCGCGTGAGTAACCAACATATGGCATACGTTGATTCAGGACATTTGGGAGATGATATTTAGTAACTTTTTTTTACATTCCATGAGGTTTTGGCATGTTTCTACCTTTTGAAGTTGTTTTTTGTTCATTTTTTCAGAAAAGTGTGAACTCTACGAAGAACTGCGCCCCACACCATTGATGGTATGATGAATGAAACTACAGTGCACATAGCTGAAGGTGTTAGATTTCAGGAATATATAGTTTGTGGGGGGTATTTCTGAGTTATCAGGTGTTTTTGTGGAAAAAAAAATGCATACTGTTCAAATTGGAGTTGGCTAAATATTTTCGCGTTTCTGAGCCATCATGCATTGTCTCACTTGGGCTTTTCGCTTCCACGTCCGCGTGAGTAACCACCATATGGCATACCGTTGATTCAGGACATTTGGGAGATTGATATTAGTAACTTTTTTTACATTCCATGAGGTTTTGGCATGATTTTACCTTTTGAAGTTTTTTTTTGTTATTTTTCAGAAAGTGCGAACTTCTACGAAGAACTTGCGCCCACACCATTGATGGTATGAATGAATGAACTACAGTGTTACATAGCTGAAGGTGTGTAGATTTCAGGAATATAGTTTGTGGGGGGTATTTCTGAGTTATCAGGGTGTTTTGTGGAAAAAATGCATACTGTTCAAATTGAGTTGGCTAAATATTTTCGCTGTTTCTGAGCCATCATGCATTGTCTCACTTTGTGGCTTTTCGCTTCCACGTCCGCGTGAGTAACCACACATATGGCATACCGTTTGATTCAGGACATTTGAGGATTGATATTTAGTAACTTTTTTTTTCATTCATGAGGTTTGGCAATGTATTTTACCTTTTGAAGTTGTTTTTTGTTTATTTTTTCAGAAAAGTGCGAACTTCTACGAAGAAACTGGCGCCCACACCATTGATGGTATGAATGAAAACTACAGTGTTACATAGCTGAAGGTGTGTAGATTTCAGGAATTAAGTTTGTGGGGGGATTTCTGAGTTATCAGGGTGTTTTGTGGAAAAAAATGCATACTGTTCAAATTTGGAGTTGGCTAAATATTTTCGCTGTTTCTGAGCCATCATGCATTGTCTCACTTTGTGGCTTTCGCTTCCACGTCCCGTGAGTAACCACAATAGGCTACGTTTGATTCAGGACATTTGGGAGATTGATATTTAGTAACTTTTTTTACATTCCATGAGGTTTTGGCATGATTCTCTACCTTTTGAAGTTGTTTTTTGTTCATTTTTTCAGAAAAGTGCGAACTTCTACGAAGAACTGCGCGCCCACACCATTGATGGTATGAAGAGAACGAACTACAGTGCTTACTAGCTGAAGGTTGGTGTAGATTTCAGGAATATATAGTTTGGGGGGTATTTCTGAGTTCTGGTGTTTTTGGAAAAAATGCATACTGTTCAAATTTGGAGTTGGCTAAATATTTTCGCTGTTCTGAGCCATCATGCATTGTCTCACTTTGTGGCTTTTCGCTTCCACGTCCGCGTGAGTAACCACACATATGGCATACCGTTTGATTCAGGACATTTGGGAGATTGATATTTAGTAACTTTTTTTACATTCCATGAGGTTTTTGGCATGATTTTACCTTTTGAAGTTGTTTTTTGTTCATTTTTCAGAAAAGTGCGAACTTCTACGAAGAACTGCGCCCACACCATTGATGGTATGAATGAACAAACTACAGTGCTACATAGCTGAAGGTGTGTGATTTCAGGAATATATAGTTTGTGGGGGGTATTCTGAGTTATCAGGGTGTTTTGTGAAAAAAAAATGCATACTGTTCAAATTTGGAGTTGGCTAAATATTTTCGCTGTTTCTGAGCCATCATGCATTTCTCACTTTGGGCTTTTCGCTTCCACTCCGCGTGTGTAACCACACATATGGCATACCGTTTGATTCAGGACATTTGGGAGATTGATATTTAGTAACTTTTTTTACATTCCATGAGGTTTTGGCATGATTTTACCTTTTGAAGTTGTTTTTTGTTCATTTTTCAGAAAAGTGCGAAATTCTACGAAGAACTGCGCCCACACCATGATGGTATGAATGAACAAACTACAGTGCTACTAGCTGAAGGTGTGTAGATTTCAGGAATATATAGTGTGTGGGGGTTTTCTGAGTTATCAGGGTGTTTAGTGGAAAAAACTGCAGACTGTTCAAATTTGGAGTTGGCTAAATATTTTCGCTGTTCTGAGCCATCATGCATTGTCTCACTTTGTGGCTTTTCGCTTCCACGTCCGCATGTGTAACCACACTATGGCATACCGTTTGATTCAGGACATTTGGGAGATTGATATTTAGCAACTTTTTTTACATTCCATGAGGTTTTGGCATGATTTTACCTTTTGAATGTTGTTTGATGTTCATTTTTTTTGAAAATCTGGTAAAAGTGCAAACTTCACGAAGAGCTGCGCCCACACCATTGATATGATGAATGAACAAACTACAGCGTTACATAGCTGAAGGTGTGTAGATTTCAGGAATATATAGTTTGTGGGGGGTATTTGATTCTGAGTTGGGGGGGTGTTTTGTGAAAAACTGCAGGACTGTTCAAATACAAAACTGGCAAATTTTTTTTGTCTGCTACTGACATTTGGCACTGGTCACGCTCTGGGTTAGTTGGTAGCCATGTCTCTGGGTACACCCATGAATGTGGCATACCGTTTATTACGGAGGGTTAGGCTTTCATATTTGAGATGCGTTTGAACTTTCCTCCACAGTTTTTAGCTGAAATTCGCATTTGATTTGTCTCTGTTTTTACAGTGAGGAAAAAAAGGAAAATGTGAGAAATAACTTACAATGGACGAAGAGCTGCGCCCGGGTATCTGCATTTTGATCAAAACTACTTACCTCACTCGGAAAATCCTGCGGTGTGTAGTTTCTAAAAATATCTCACTTGTGGGGATATTTTAGTTAATTTTGGTAGATATTCTATGTAACTGTCAGTAGTGGTTATACATTTTAATTTGGTGTAATATCTTGAGGTGCAGTTTTAGTTTGCGGGGGTCTCCTGTACAGGAAAAGTGGGGTACCTACATATATCTGGTATCGTTGTACTCGGGAGTATCTGAGCTTTTAGAAACAGTAAGATTTTTGTGTGTAACTTAAGATAACTATAAGTAAAAATGGGAAAAATCCATGAAAATTGCAAATTTTCATTTTTTTTACATATTTTACCATAATCCAGTAAAATTTCCAGAAAGTTACAAAATTCTGTTACCATGTTAAAGTAGACTTTGTGCTGAAAAAAACAATGTATAATATTCCTGATTTACTGCAAGTTTCCACGTAAAATTAGTCTAAAGCGATTGAGGGCAAAATCCTGAAAATTCTTCTGGCAGTTAATGCAAAAAAAAAATGAAAATCTCCTGGCAGTGAAAGGGTTAAGGGGAACTGTGGTCCAAAAATGACTTTAGGTAAATTGAGGTAATTGATAGAATTGCTCCCCTGAGAATTTTTGCAATTTTTTTTTGAAGATATTTACATTTTGTGTGTGATTTGGCACCAGCATCACCAGGTCCCCTGCACTTCGCTTCCTGCTTGAAACTGTCAGTCAATCTTTCCGTGTCTCCTCCTCCCCTTTGCAGCCCCCCTGGTCCCTCCCACTCATGGACCCCATGGTCCCTCCAGTTGCAGGCCCCCCGTGGCCCATTATCTACAGCCCCATGTGGCCCTGCCCACTCGTGGGTGCCGTGGCCCGCTCACTTGCAGGTGTTGTCTAAGCCCCTCCCACTCTCGTGTGCTAAGCCCATCCACTCACGGGTGTCTAAGCCCCCCACTCGCGTTTGCCGTGGGTTACTCAGACCCCCCTCCATACAGAAAACTCTTTGGATTAGCCTTTTCAGGCAGAGTGAGAACTCTGCCTGAAAAAGCTGTTTTCACATAGTGAAAGAGAAGGGCTGTAGATTCCCTTACATTCTCTGTCAGGACTTCACACAGCAGAGAGGAGGGAGTCTGAGGCTGTGCTCGCTGGCGGCACTGTGCAGGAGAAGCCTCAGGAATGTCACAAGTCAGCCTCCCACCCATTAACTTTCTGGTCAGTCATTTCTGTATATCTTGGGCTGTGGAGCACGTAGAGAGGTGGTTGATGGCTTGTTTTAAAGGTAGGAAACCTTTCATTTAACTTAACTTGTTTGGAGACCACATTCCCCTTTAACTTTAGGGGACCATGCCACAGAAGAAGGACATCGTCGACATACTAATCCAGAGGTCAACTTGGGGATCCTCCAAAGCCTCAATCTAGGGTCCACTACCTACATTCCCAAAGACCCAAGTGGAGGCCTGCATATGTCGGGGGCCAAGTAGACCTTCCGCCTGGTCCCCCAACCGCAATCATTTTTATTTTAGAAAGTGCCCTAAACTTTACTTACCTCCCCTCTTTCTTCGCCACGCTGCCGGCCCTCTGCTTGCGAGAAGGCAAGCAGAGGGGCGGGACCGGCAGTCGCGTCTGTGATTGGCTAGTGGCAGCCAATCACGGACGTGGCTGCCGGTCATTCAGTGCAGCGGAGGAAAGATGGAGGTAAGTAAAAGTTTGGGGCACTTTCTAAAAATAAAAATGATGCGGTTGGGGCTGGGGGACCAGGGGGAAGGCTATATCAAAGGGGATTAATGCTAGGGGAGGGCCAAACTTCTCCGAGAGGACAGGTAGGAGGCAGAGTCCTATATAGACTCTGCTATCCTCCTGGTGGGCAGTTTTTGGACTTTGGGGGGGGACTACTGAAGAACCATATGAAGCTGGGATGTGAGGTAAGATTAAACTACACTACACAATGGGGCCAGTAGTTGGGGGGATTATAGTTTTGGGGTGGACATGCCCTTTAATAAGATCTGATTGGTTGGGTAAAAATTAGCACCTTTTAAACATAAGAACTTTTATGTATCTCCCTGATTGTGTTATACGAATTTCAACAGCTGCAAATGTTTAAAATGGGGTATATATTTATTACCTCTCGTAAATAAATAGAAAAGGTTGCTTTTAGCCCCCATTATGAGGTATTAAAGAGTAAAGGGCTTCTACTATTGTACAGAGCCAGGTACCTCACTTATTTCTATGCTAATTGAAGTGAAGGTACCGATGTAAAGACTTTACCTGTTGTAAAGTCTTTGATCTGCACAAATTGTCTTGGCCCCATCCTCTGCAAATTTACAGGTGGTAGATGGTATATTCATGTCCGGGACTGCAGTAGATTGATAAAGTTTGGACGTTAGTGGAGTTGGTATTTTTCTAGTCTTAATGTTGGTGTACGCTTAGTGTGGGTGTAACATGGTGAATTACGTGATTTTTCTATGTTTATAAAGCTTTGTATATTTTATACTAGTAACTGATTGTTAGTTGAGTCAAGGCCAATTACTAATTAACGTCTAGATAAATTTATAGGGGGAACCCCCCTAAGGATGGTAGTGGTACCCAGTTTGATACATTGTTGCTGCTATAAATCCTTACCTTACATTTCTGCTCCTTATGTCTCCTGCAGTGCTTGATCAAAGTCGAAAAATTGAAGAGTAGGAGCTGTCAGTGAGTCATCAAGTCCCTGTGCTTCCTTAACCTCAATAAGGCTGTGACGTTGGGGGACCCCCCCCTCCCACCCTCCCACATCCCTCTATTGCTGCCTTTCCTCCTAGCTTAAAATCTTTTGGCCATATGTGTGCTCTCCCTTGCCCACCCCAAACCGCCAAATTATCTCTAATAAAGCTTCCGAATCATACTTACAGCCCTTCACTGCCGCAACGGTCTTCATTGTTGCAGCCGCTTCTGTGATTGGCTGGCCCGGACCCTCTCTGCTGCTTCCTGTTAGCATAGACTGTAGAAGACAGCCGCGGGTGCGAAGGGCTGCAAATATGATTGGGGAACTTTTATTACAGATACAATTGGTGGTTGGGGTGGGCAAGGCAGAGCTATCATATGGCTAAAGATTTTTTTAGGGTGGACATACCCTGGCTAACTTGACTTAAACTAGATTACTGATGCCTCTTTTCTGATAAATAAAAGTGACGGTTTTTTTTTTCTTTAATATATTCATTTTAATTCACCCCTCTGCTTCCCTCAATCTAATTTTTGAGAGATCCAAAAGTTGACCAACTGTGCTATGTGACATATAGGATTGACGAACAAAAAAAAGCAGTTTAGTTGTCCTTTAGGGGGAGGCCACACTGCAACGCACAGGAATCGCGCACCAAATCGCGAGCGTTATCGCACACGATTGGTGTGCGCGATTCTTATGCGTTTCATGTTCGTGTTTTGCGCATGCGTTTTGGCCATTTTGCGGTATGGAAATGCATGCGTTAACGCAAACAAAAATGGTGAACGCATGCGTTACCAAAACGCGAACGGATGCGCAATCGCATGCGCATCGGAAACCGGGAATTTTTCGCGTTCCCGCGATTCTATTTTAGCGAAAATCGCGCTAGTGTGGCCTAGCCCTTAGGTTTTACAAAAGGAGCGTTAATTTCTATGCAACTTCCTCATCAGCCAAGATTATAAATGTGGAGAGCCATGTCAGACAATCCTGGGATAGAATAATCAGCCTTAATTGACTTCTCCAATCTGATTAGGGCCAAGATGGGTGAGGCCCAACTACAATTAGAACCAACCCTTGCTGTTTTGTGACTGACTGCACATTATTAAAGCTTCCCTGTGGACTTACTAAGTAAGAGGAAGGTTCATTATCTAATTACTGTGATTACAAATGGGAGCGATAGCCAGTGCAGCGTGTTTCTACATCATAGAGAGGCCCCATGGGAGGAGGCCAAGGAAACCTTCATGTAGAAAAACCTCTATCGTTTATTTTCAGAGCTTGGCACCTGCTGGTTGTGGGTCCCTGTTTCCAGGTGTCCAATCAGAGATGAGGATATACTGAATAGATTTCTCTCCATATCAAACAAGGGCCATGCTTTAGTAATTCCCCATTTTACAAGATAAATATTTCAGTTCCTTCTCAGTTTACGAAAGGAGAATGAGTCCTTTACGTTCCTTAATAATACTGATGGCATCGCCAGCCTGCCAACTCTAGTGATTAACAGAACTTTCTACCCACCACACTGCCAATCACCTTTACTCTATAATACGGAACATGCTGTTACAATACAATGGGGTCATATTTACCCTATTACCAATTGGTATTTACCACAGAGAGCAAATACCAAAGATTTTATTAAAATGCCAGCTGCAGTATTATCCAGCTATAATGCGTAATCCCATTCCGACCACTAGGTGTCACTTTAATTCTTCCACCACTGACTTTCCTAAGAGGGACAGATCGGTGTTTGAACATCGTTAAGGTAATATGCAGGGTAATTCCCATGCAATGGCATGTGCAGCTTTTATTTCCTTTTGGCTGAGAATCCCAGTGTTGCTTTTACAGGTACAGCAATTACAGTAATAAAAAATCTATTTATTGCACAAGAAAATTCCTGCCAAAGATCCAAGTTCAATAGCGGAGTTTCGAATGGAATGTTTGCATGCAGCCGGTCTCCTAGCACATATGATAAACACCCTGCGTGTAACCTGATTTAACTATATTCCATACATTCTTCTTTTTGGTATCCACTGCCATAGATAGACAAGTAAACCTCGTCACGCTGTATTTACACATTTAATCAACATGGAATCAATGGGTTTCTGCTTGGTTTGCCCATGCAAGATGTTCCGGGATAACCATGTTTGAAGGGTCAAGGAAATGACCTTTGGCAACTGAAAATATCAATGGGCGAAAAACACAATAAAGTCAAAAGCAGGAAGTAGTATGTGGCCAGTTTGAAGTAAGCAGGAAGTAGTATGTGGCCAGTTTGAAGTAAGCAGGAAGTAGTATGTGGCCAGTTTGAAGTAAGCAGGAAGTAGTATGTGGCCAGTTTGAAGTAAGCAGGAAGTAGTATGTAGCCAGTTTGAAGTAAGCAGGAATGTATGTGGCCAGTTGAAGTAAGCAGGAAGTATATGTGGCCAGTTTGAAGTAAGCAGGAAGTAGTATGTGGCCAGTTTGAAGTAAGCAGGAAGTAGTATGTAGCCAGTTTGAAGTAAGCAGGAAGTAGTATGTGGCCAGTTTGAAGTAAGCAGGAAGTAGTATGTGGCAGTTTGAAGTAAGCAGGAAGGTATAGTGGCCGTTGAATAGCAGGAAGTAGTATGTGGCCAGTTTGAATTTGGACTACCACAGCTACACAACCTTACCTGCTCCTTTAATGGCCAATGAGAATTATACAATGTGACATACATTGGCTTGACGAAGGGGGGTCTGGCTAGAGGACCCAAGGACAAACATCAAATAAAGCAATCTTAGTTTCATGATAAAAATACTTATTTCACTCCAATTGGACACGTTCTGTAATTTCACTTTATATTTAATGGCAAGAGGTCAAAAGAGTTTCCCTTGCTGTTCATCTTAAAGCGCATCCCCCCCCCCCCAAAACTGAATTTAACCCCATACTGGCCCCACTCTTGTGTACAAAAATCCTTACCTTACATCCCAGCTCCTTATGGTTGCCATGCTGGTGCCCCTCCAAAGTCAGGGAAGTGTAGTGTAGAAGCTCTGTGTGACTCATCCTGTGCCTGTCTCAGCCTCAACCTCGACATGGTCTCGAGTCATGCGCAGGAGAGTCCTCCCCCCTCCCTCTCCCTCCCTTTTCTTCTCCCCACCTAGGTAAAAATCCCCTGTTTATTATAGTATTGGTCCCCCAGCCCCAACCGCCGTAATAGAATTGTTAGAAAGTCCATACGATAGCTTACCTTCCCTCTATCCTCCGGCGTTCTGAGCAGCCGGCAGCCGCGTCCCGATTGGCTGCCTCTCACCAATCAGGGATGCAGCTGACGGTCCCGCCCCTGCTTGCATTTCCGTGCAAGCAGAGGGCCGGGCAGTGCAGCGGAGGATAGAGGAAGGTAAGTAACTATTGGGGCACTTTCTAACAATTCTATTACGACGTTTGGGGCTGGGGGACCAATAACTATAATATATAAAACTTAAAAAAAGGGGTGGACATGCCCTTTAATCAACCAATCAGATGTTAGCTTTTTACTGTTCTAGTGCATCAGTTTGGCTGCTGTAGATTAACAGATTGCACCACTTTATTTATTTTTTTGCTTTTCTTTTCTTTAAATCCCACCCCATTACATAATAGTCGTATAGACCACTACCCATTACAAATAATAAGTCAAATAGACCACTAACCAGTAGGGAACACAGTTGTTGCTAAAATGTACGGGAGATGTAATTTTGCACCAACCAACAAATGTTAGCTTTCAAGTGGTAATAACATCTGATTGGTTGGGAACAAACAAGCACCATTTTTAACGATAAGAACTTTTATTACATCTCTCTGGTAGACTTATTAGATTTATTGAGCAGAGATTTGCATATGATTTACATTTATTGATGCCTTTGGACATTGGAGGCAGAGATAGTAAACAACAGGAACTTAACATAGTTCATAAAACGTAATGACTGGATTCTGTGTCTATAAACCCAAACTTCCTTAAGATGTGCACAAGTCTTGCATAAGGACCAAGTGAAGGCATCTTGGATATAAAATATTACCTTTATTGACTATATGCAAGCTTTCAATCATTTTAGTTATAAAGGTATTATTTTATATCCAAGATGTCTTCACTTTCATCAATGACTAATACGGTACAAATCTCTACTACACTGATAAGGACCAGTATAATCCTAAAATCTTATGTTTTAATCTGTGAGAGATTGTACCAGTTTAAACATATAATAAACTGACCTGTATCCATGTTAGAGGAAAGGAACATTGAAATCTCCGATGGCTACATCAGGCCCTGGGGAAGTAAACAAGTCATCCTTGCAGATCTGCTGTTATTTCCTTTGTCAGGGGAAAACTCAAATAACATCACAATCCAGTTTGTTTGTATACGTATAAAGAGAGCAATGAGCATAAAAGGATTCCCCAAAACCACGTGACCAGCATGAGCTGTAGGGATGTTCAAGGCCCTAATCCAAGGGCCGAATTTATAAAGCATTGTTACGATAACAGTCATTAATTCCGCCCCATGGTGTTAGTTAATGACCGTGTGGTGTTAGTTAATGACCCTATGGTGTGTTAGTAATGACTGTGTGGTGTTAGTTAATGACCCTATGGTGTAAGTTAATGACTGTGTGGTGTTAGTTAATGACCACATGGGATTAGTCAATGACCCAATGGTGTTAGTTAATGACCGTGTGGTGTTAGTTAATGACCACATGGGATTAGTCAATGACCCAATGGTGTTAGTTAATGACCTGTGGTGTTAGTTAATGACCAAGTGTGTTATTAATGATGTTGTGTTAGTTAATACCCTATGGTGTAAGTTAATGACCACATGGTGTTAGTAATGACCGTGTGGTGTTAGTTAATGACCACATGGATTAGTCAATGACCCAATGGTGTTAGTTAATGACCGTGCTCTGTTAGTTAATGACCTCATGGTGTTAGTTAATGACCCCATGGTATTAGTTAATGACCCCATGGTGTTAGTTAATGACCGTGTTCATGTTTTATGACCTCAGGTGTTAGTTAATGACCCCATGGTATTAGTTAATGACCCCATGGTGTTAGTTAATGACCGTGTCATGTTAGTTAATGTCCTCATGGTGTTAGTTAATGACCGTGTCATGTTAGTTAATGACCTCATGGTGTTAGTTAATAACCCAATGTTGTTAGTTAATGACCCCATGGTATTAGTTAATGATCCCATGGTGTTAGTTAATGATCGTGTGGTGTTCGTTAATGACCCCATGATGTTAGTTAATGACCGTGTGGTGTTAGTTAATGACCGTGTGGTGTTAGTTAATGACCCAATGGTGTTAGTTAATTATGCCTTAGTGTTAGTTAATGACCCCTTAGTGTTAGTTAATGACTGTGTGGTGTTAGTTAATGACCGTGTGGTATTAATTAAGGACCATGTGGTGTTAGTTAATGACCGTGTGGTGTTAGTTAATGACCGTGTGGTGTTAGTTAATGACTGTGTGGTATTAGTTAAAGGCCATGTGGTGTTAGTTAATGACCCCATGGTGTTAGTTAATGACCCCATGGTATTAGTTTATGACCGTGTGGTATTAGTTAAAGACCACGTGGTGTTAGTTAATGACCATGTGGTGTTAGTTAATGACTGTGTGGTGTTAGTTAATGACTGTGTGGTATTAGTTAAAGGCCATGTGGTGTTAGTTAATGACCCATGGTGTTAGTTAATGACCATATGGTGTTAGTTAATGACCCCATGGTATTAGTTAATGACCCCATCTTTCCCCCACCGAAAAGAACTCCCGGCAGCCGCGTCCGTGATTGGCTGCTGCCCAGCCAATCACAGACGCGACTGCCCGTCCCGCCCCTTTGCTTGCATTTTCTCGCAAGCAGAAGGCCGCAGCGCGGCGGAGGAAAGAGGGAGGTAAGTAAAGTATGGGAACTTCTAAAAGTATAAATATAGCGGTTGGGGCTGGGGGGACTGGGGGAATCATATATGAAAAATTCATTTTTAGGGTGGACATACCCTTTAAAGACCATATGGTGTTAGTTAATGACCGTGTGTTTAATGACCGTGTGGTTTAGTTATGACCATGCGGTGTTAGTTAATGACCATGTGGTGTTAGTTAATGACCAAGTGGTGTTAGTTAATGACCATGTGGTATTAGTTAATGACCGTGGTGTATGTTAATGACTGTGTGTGTGTAAGTATGACTGTGGGTGTAAGTTAATGACTGTGTGGTGTTAGTTAATGACCGTGAGGTGTTAGTTAATGGTTAATGACTGTGTGATTTTAGTTAATGACCATGTGGTGTTATTTAATGACCTGGGTTATGACCAGTGGTGTTAGTTAATGACCAAGTGGTGTTAGTTAATGACCATGTGGTGTTAGTTAATGACCTGTGTGGTGTAGTTAATGACGTGTGGTTGTTAGTTAGAGTGACCGTGAGGTGTTAGTTAATGGTTAATGACTGTGTGATTTTAGTTAATGACCATGTGTGTTATTTAATGACCATGTGGTGTTAGTTAATGACCATGTGGTGTTAGTTAATGACCATGTGTATTAGTTAATGATTGTGTGGTGTTAGTTAATGACCGTGTGGCATTAATTAAACACCATGTGTGTTATTTAATGTCCATGTGGTGTTAGTTAATGACTGTGTGGTGTTAGTTAATGACTGTGTGGTGTTAGTTAATGACCGTGTGACATTAATTAAACACCATGTGGTGTTATTTAATGTCCATGTAGTGTTAGTTAATGACCATGTGGTGTTAGTTAATGACTGTGTGTATTAGTTAATGACTGTGTGGTTTATGACCGTGTGGTATCAATTAAAGACCATGTGGTGTTAGTTAATGACTGTATGGTATTAGTTAATGAGTGTGTGGTGTTAGTTAATGACTGTGTGGTGTTAGTTAATGACCATGTGGTGTTAATTAATGACCATGTAGTGTTAGTTAATAACAGTGTGGTGTTAGTTAATGACTATGTGGCATTAATTAAAGACCATGTGGTGTTAGTTAATGACCGTGTGGCATTAATTAAAGACCATGTGGTTTAGTTAATCACCACGTGGTGTTAGTTAATGGTTAATGACTGTGTGTTGTTAGTTAATGACCCCATGGTGTTAGTTAATGACCACGTGGTATTAGTTATGACCACGTGGTGTTAGTTAATGACCCCATGGTGTTAGTTAATGACCGTGTGGTGTTAGTTAATGACCCCATGGTATTAGTTAATGACCACATGGTATTAGTTAATGACCCCATGGTATTAGTTAATGACCCCATGGTGTTGTTAATGACCGTGTGGCATTAATTAAAGACCATGTGTGTTAGTTAAAGACCATGTGGTGTTAGTTAATGACCATTTGGTGTTAGTTAATGACCGCTGGTATTAGTTAATGACCGTGGGGTATTCGTTAATGACTGTGTGGTATTAGTTTATGACCATGTGGTTTTAGTTAATGACTGTTGGTGTTAGTTAATGACCGTGTGATGTTAGTTAATGACCGTGTGATGTTAGTTAATGACCGTGTGGTGTTATTTTATGACCGTGTCTGTTAGTTAATGACCATGTGTGTTATTAATGACCATGTGGTGTAAGTTAATGACCATGTGGTGTAATTAATGACCCCATGGTTTAGTAACCGACAGTTAATGATCAACATTAATTAACGATAATGATCATAATGTCGTTACTTACTGGTAAAATGCTTTATAACACGGCCCTATGTTTGCCAACCTTACATTCCAATGCATGTCATTCTACAAACCTATTTAGAGGCTCCTATGAAATGCTTGGAAACATATGTAACACATGATAATTCTTTAGTATGACCTGCAATATTTGGCCATGCCCATGTTTCTCTCATGCTCTGCTTACTAAATAAGGTAGATTAAATAAGGTAGATAATAAGAATAATGTTTTTTCTTTACTAATATCATATGTCCTGCGTCAAAGTCTAAAATGACATTACAGGGAAATCTGGGAAACTGGTGTTCATGGACCTTACCACCCTGTAAAGAAATCTGACTTTATTGGCTAGATAAATATCTAATTAATATCTGTTCGTGTCACTTCAATCTACAAGTTCAAAGAGAATTGGTTAAAAAGTTGTTCATTTTAAAAGGGTTAATAACAGGCTAACGTTGATAATATGGTCTTTTCTAGTTCTAGACGATCAGCTCATAATGTGATCATAGAACTCATGGAACTCTATGCGGGATATACATTGTGATGTAATAAAAGTTCTTATCATTAAAAATTGTGTTCATTTTGCCCCAACCAATCAACCAATCAAATGTTCGCTTTTAAATGGTAACAAATATCTGATTGGTTGGGGCAAAGTTAGCACCATTTTAACAATAGAACTTTTATTGAATCTCCCTGATAGTCTTTACTCTATAGTTCACCCCTTTTACCTCTAATTTAACTTTCCAACAGTTGAAAAGCAGCACCCAGATAGGTCCAGCTGCCCTCGTGGTGGTGTGGAGCTTCATCAGTTAGTGACGTCCACCATCCAAACTAGTTCTTTTATAGCTTTATCACTCAACTATGTATGTAAATTAATACTGAATGGAAAAGCTATAAAAGAACTAGTTCGGATGGTGGACGTCCCTACTGATGAAGCTCCAATGAGCGAAATGCATAGTGGTGAGTGAAAGCAGGAAGTTTTGATTACGGCAGCGGCTATAGGATACAATGGACACACCGCCACGAGGTTGGATTTACAAGCCTGTAATAGAGTTTGCTACTCATCTCACTCTCGTAGAGGATCCCAAGTTCATGAAGCCATGGACAGAGCAGTAATATTGTGTCCGAGGGATCGGACCAACTTCGATGTGCTTGGATGCGTCCAGTATATATCTGTTAGTACCTACATTAGCCATAACTGCTATTTTTCTTCCTGCTGCCTACTTGGTGTGTTCACACAAACTGTGCTATGATTGGATACAGACCTTAAAGGGAAATTTAGGAGATTGGAACCCTTACCACAGCTTCTCATGAAGCACCATTTAACTGAATCCGAAAGGCATAATATTGGAACTATATATCTAGCCATTATCAGACTTTGGACTATTGACTACATTCTTCTTTTATATATATATCTTTTATCAGCTATTGGATACTATATTTATGTGGGTTATATAGATGGGGTTTTATGATTATTATTATATACGGTATGTAATATATGAGCTGGCCGCTATTTATATAGTGGAGTAATAAATGTGATATATATGTGTTTTTTACTACATAGATCGTATCTGTTGTATTCAATTAGATCAACTGGACTTGAAATGTAGTTCTTGAATCTTCAAAGAACTTATTAAGATGCAGGACATACCTTTGAAGATTGTAATGTTAACATACTGGCGAAGGAACGTGACTGGTTCAAGAGAGGTGTTAAGGAGGCCATTTATGTGAAAATAAAGAAACCAAGCTAAATAGAGGTGGGGGGTTCGACACCAACGTCTGCCATGTACAATGCTGTTTTAACACCTTACTCTGGGCGTTCCTATAACACCTCTTAGCCACTATCTAATCCACCCTTAACACCTGGCTGTGATATGCTAATTGGGATTTTCCAGGTACATAATTGCCACAGATTCTGTACAAGTCATTCTGAATTGAGAAAGCCAGTCGGATGACTAGCGAAACGTCTTCAAGAACTACATTTCAAGTCCGTTGATCTAATTGAATACAACAGATATACCATGACCTGGATGAATGAGAACCTTCACAAGCATACATAGATCGTCTTCCCCCCTTTTACCTTTTTTTACACAGGTTGTTTTTTTTATTGAAGAAGCAGATTTACATATTTCCTTTCCATATAAAGTTTGGTGTACGTGCAGGCACTTCCTCCCTAACCCCCACCCCCTATTATGTTCCTGCAAAATGCAGATCTTCTGTCTATATTACTACTAAAGCCCAATGTAGATCAACTAACGATGCCTGACCGAACACATACACACGTGTTTTATGGCTCAAACGGCTGTTCATTGTGCGTGTGCCTTGCGCTCGTGGGTCGTTTATCGGCCAAAGTATCGGACATGTGTATGGACCTACCTTCTGTCTATATTACTACTAAGTCTACACACTATCCACATGGACCTTCTGTCTATATTACTACTAAGTCTACACACTATCCACATACCTGACCATCTGTCTATATTACTACTTAGTCTACACTCTGTCTGCCCTGACCAGTCTGTCTATATTACTACTGTCTACTCTTTTGGCCCTGACCCTCGTCTTATTACTACTTAGTCTTACACTCTTGCCCTGAGTCTGTTCATTATTACTACTTAGTCTACACTCTGTCTGCCTGAACGGCCTGTCTATATTACTACTTAGTCTACATCTGTTTGCCCTGACTGTTTAAATTCCAACTTAGTCTGAACTCCCCCTGCACTGACTGTCTGTATTGAGATGTATTCTGAATTACAACTACCCCATACCCAACATATGCCTGTATTACTGCTAAGTAGAGATGTTCAAAACTGTTGAGTTTCGTTCCGTTTTAGAATTTTCAGAAAGTTTGAAAGATCGAAAGTTCGACTTTTGATTTCGAATATCGTCTACTTTCGATTTTTGAAAATCGTCTATTTTCAAAAATATCTACTTTCGATGTTTGGCACTTTAACTCCAATTCATAGTGTAAAGGGAGGTTATTAAAGTTCTATTAGAAAAACCTTTATTGTTTGAAGCAACCACATTTTTTTTTATATAAAAAAAAGGGAACTGTGATATGTGAATTTATCAATCGTACCCATCATGATCATTTTGTTAATGATTAGCTTGTTGCAAACAAGAAAAAATATCTTCCCAGTCTTTTAAGTCTCATTTTCCTATTCGACACGTTTGCCAATCAAAAAATTAAACAGGATTGCGGCTGTATGACGTTAATGACAAAGGTCCCTGAGATATTAAGAAGACCCTGGGAAATTTAGCTAGAGTTTCGCCAAGGAGCCAAAGCAGGATAATATAACGGAGGAAGTTAAGAAATGAAAATAGTGATTACCATCGTACTAGTCTGTGTTTCTTTTGCAGCAATCTGTAAGTACATCCTACATCTTCTTTCTAGAGAATACATCATCAATATAAATAAATACATCCTGACCATGTATAGTTATTCATTCACAGTGTTGGTCTACATACTGTGGTTATACCCTTAACTTATTGCTTTTTAATCTTCAAGCATAGATCGACATATTCTATATAGGGTTGATAAAGGTCCTATTACAGGGACAGAAATATTGCCTGTTATACCACAATAAACTCACATTGTAAGAAAGTCCTTGAAGTGCACTAATCTCTCTCTGTAGAGATTCTGTATTATATATAATTTTGCTAGTTATCTAATCTGCAAACATTGAGCCAAAAATATCACAATTCCCAATGTGTGTTGTACGTCTCTCTTACGTACTAGACCTGTTTTAATAAATCTCTCCCCCCCATGGTAACGTTCTTTAATGTTCTTCTTCATTGCTAAATCTTGTGTTCTGATCCACTCTCAGCTATGTCTGGAAAGAGTTTGAGTGTTTTTCTTGAGCTTGGGTTACACTGTGTCGACAATTATGAAGACATGTTGATCCCATGCTTGAATTGCAAGCTCTTGGAGACAGGGTCTGATGTGAATGGATAAAATAAACATAAGAAAAGCAGCAGGAGTTTAGACTTAATTTAAAAAAAAATGATATTAAAAGATGTCTTAATAATGTATTGGTCTTAATGAATTATTCCTCAAAAAAATACCTTCAACTTGCACACAGAGACTACAGGAAGCCAATAATGTAATAAAATGTTAAACAAGCATATAAACATTACTGGGCAGATCCTTCTGATGGTGGAATCTAGAAACATGGAGGGATTCTAACTCTAATAAGGATTCTAAAGTGGCACCGTCTCTATTTCCAATCATTATAAATGTGTAACTAACTGCACCATTTGGATTTAAATAGCCTCTCATCTAGGTAACACTCTGCTTTTCCTTTTCAACCTCTGGTTTTAAAAAGCTTAATTCTGGTTAAATCATACCAACACTCAATATTCTCTAAGACTTGGGCCTTAGTTTCAGCCATTTCTTTCCTTTCCATAATACTGCTAATATACCGTGTATGCCCATCTCTGAAACGGCAAAACTTTATTAACTACATTAACGCACTGGAAAACCATCTTCTTTCTTCTTTAGTCTTGGCTTTTCTTGGTCTTCCAAGATGTGCTTGATGTTACAAATAGGAGCCCTGTGGTCTTGTGGATAATTTGCCTTGTAATTTTCCAATAAGCTGCAATATACTATTTAATACTGAAAAGACCATTATATTCCCCGCAAGAGCTCAGTGTCCATGTAGATGTGTTTCATAACTGAAGGATCTAATGATGATAAATTATCATAAATGAATAGACATAAATAAATCCAGGACCAGGAATGGGACTACAAGCCAATAGTAATGTATGGTGACTCGGGGAGCAAGGATTAAATATCTTTATGGAAACTCAGATTGCTACCCAGTTAAATTGTTAGACCTTGTAGACTTCTGTGGAAAGGTTGAAGCTAGATTTAAGATCTCATAGATTGAGGTTTTAGAGATAAAATGCTGAAGAATCTGTATTACATATCAATTTAAATGTATTGTATTTGAGAGTCGTTTGTATGTTTTCCTTGCAGATCAAGGGAGAACTTGTCCTTTTTTTAAATTTACTTCTTATTGCTGCCATTATTAAGCTCCAGCTTGCTAAAGGTGGTCTTTGTGATGAGTGAAGATGTCTAGGGGCCTCCAATGCCTAGTCTTAGTGCTATTTTTCTGAACTGATACGAGTATTGGTTGCCAAAAGTCAACAAGAGATTTTCCTTTGTATGAGGACTTGAACCATTCCAAGCTAAGTCAGATTTGTGATGGTGATTGGTTAATCTTCCCAGGATCCTCAGCTAATTGCTGGTCAAACATTATTTGCCACAAGCCCCGTAGACTTTCACACGACTGTAATCATCACCTGCAGAGGATTATGGGAATATCATAAAGTTGTTTAGGTAGGCATTAACATTTTTTATAGAACCAAATAAAGAAGGGTTACTTGCAATTATTTTATGATTCTGGGTAAATATTACCTGTTATATTACTTATATGGAGAAATCTTCTTTTCCAAAAGTTCAAGGATCCTTTTAATGTTTAACATTGGTTAGGTGCTATTTCTAGATGGCTACGTTCCATCTTGTATTCTCCTACAATTTTCTTTCCACGTCTATATAAATAAAAAAAAAAATTAGTTTTCAGCTATCGAGGTCTCTGTATCTTTAAAGGGGAATTATAAATTCCTTTACCACCCGATTGGCTTAATCATGTTTACTGGTCTATTACAGATGTTACATCTCTTGTTTGGTTAGCCAGTTTATTTATTATCATAAAATAGAATTGAAAGCCTCTGTGCCTTGGCGCTTTACGTAGGTGTAAAGTCTGCTTTAAGGTTTGTGGTGTGAGTCATGATCGGTGGTTGGAGGTTTCCTGCACAATCGTACGTGTGTGCGAACCTTTTGGCTCCATTCAACTAGCATATAATTAGACAGGTATTATCAACCCTCATTTGAAGTTATGGGATAAAGGGTGAACATGTATATTACTCCATAGTTTATTTTATCCAGCATGGTACTGACAGAAAATACAGTCCAGCAAATATCATTTGAAAAAGACACAACTGTGAATTCTGACCACCCACCAAATCTTTCCAGCCCTGACCGTATTATCATCCAACTAATCATATCACAATTAAGGAATGACCCTATTTTTCCTTTTCACATTTAAACCACATAACCACTAGGGATGGCCGGTTCGCAGATCCGAACCGGTCCCGTTCGGCGGAAAAAAATTCCTCGAATCAATATCGGTTAGGGAGACTTTGACCCCTTCACGTGCTGGCTGCACAGGTATCGCAAAAGACACTCCCACACAGCCTGCCTCCGCACAAACTATTAAATATGGTTTGCGCATATAACAGCGTGACTATTTTAAAACCAGCTAATAGGGATATTGTGAAAGGGCATATGATTCACAGGGAGATTTCCCAGAGTGATTGCGGCTCCAGATAAATAGGGCTGAGTATATTTGGTTTCATTCGAAGGAGAGATATTCTTAATTAAGGAGCAACAGTCTTATTTAAGGAGATATTCTTATTTAGGAGCGACAGTCTTATTTAGGAGAGATATTCTTATTTAAGGAGCGACAGTCTATTTAAGGAGAGATATTCTTATTTAAGGAGCGACAGTCTTATTTAAGGAGAGATATTCTTATTTAAGGAGCGACAGTCTTATTTAAGGAGAGATATTCTTATTTAAGGAGCGACAGTCTTATTTAAGGAGAGATATTCTTATTTAAGGAGCGAAATTCCTATTTAAGGAGTAGTATTCTTATCAAGGAGAGATATCCTTATTTAAGGAGGATCATTGCTTGTATTTAGGAG
Source organism: Hymenochirus boettgeri (assembly GCA_019447015.1). Classification (NCBI taxonomy): domain Eukaryota; kingdom Metazoa; phylum Chordata; class Amphibia; order Anura; family Pipidae; genus Hymenochirus; species Hymenochirus boettgeri. The sequence goes on along the minus strand of JAACNH010000799.1, from coordinate 101,295 downwards.
AGATATCCTTATTTAAGGAGCATTGCTTGTATAAGGAGAGATATTCTTATTAAGGAGAGAGATGAGATTCCTTTTGAGGGAGATATTTTTATTAAGGAGCAGTGTTCTTATTTTAAGGAGAGAAATTCTTATTTAAGGAGAGAAATTCTATTAAGGAGAGATATTCTTATTTAAAGAGCAGTATTCTTATTTAAGGAGCGATATCTTAAGAGAGAGATTCTTATTTAAGGATTGATATTCTTATCTAAGGAGTAGTGTTATTATTTAAGGAGCAATGATCTTTTAGAAGAGATATCTTATTTTAAGGAGAGGATTCTTATTAAGGAGCAGGTATTTAGGGATCTTATTTAAGGAGAGATATTCTTATTGAAAGAGCAGTGTTTCTTATTTAAGAAGAGATATTCTTATTTAAGGAGCGCGATATACTTATTTTAAGGAGAGATCTTTAATAGGAGAGAGAGAGAGATTCTTATTAAAGAGAGAGTTCTTCATTAAGGATAAGACAGTGTTCTTATTTAAGAAGAGATATTCTTATTTAAGGAGCGCGAATTCTTATTTAAGGAGCGGTTCTTATTTAAGGAGAGATATTCATTTAAGGAGCAGTGTTCTTTTTTAAGGGGAGATATTCTTATTAAGGAGGCAGTGTTCTTTTAAGGAGAAATTTCTTAATTAAGGAGGGGAGAGATTTTATTTAAGAGAGATGTTTCATTTAAGGAGCAGTGTTCTTATTTAAGGCGATATTGTTCTTATTTAAAGAGCAGTATTCTTATTTAAAGAGAGATATTCTTATTTAAAGGAGCGATATTCTTATTTAAGGAGAGAGGATTTTTTATTTAAGGAGCAATATATTTATTATTTGGGAGCAATATTCTTATTTAAGGAGCAGTGTTTGATTTAAGGAGCAATTTCTTATTAAGGAACAGTGTTCTTATTTAGGAGAGATGTTTTTATTTAAACAGCAGTGTTATTAAGGAGAGATTTATTATTTAAGGGAGGGTTCTTTGCTGTGAAGGTTCTCATTCATCCAGGTCATGGTATAACTGTTGTATTCAATTAGAGCAACTGGACTTGAAGTTTAGCTATCCGACTGGCTTTCTCAATTCAGCAAGAATGACTTGTACAAGAATCTGTGGCAATTATGTAACCTGAAAAAGCCCAATTAGCATATCACAGCCCAAGGTGTTAAGGGCGTGATTGGATAGTGGCTAAGAGGTTTTATAGGAACGCCCAGAGAAGTGGTGTCAAAACAGCATGTACATGGCAGACAGTTGGTGTCGAACCCCCCCACCTCTATTTAGGCTTGGGTTCTTATTTTCATAAATGGCCCCTTACACCTCTCTTGAACTTCAAGTCCAGTTGATCTAATTGAATACAAATTCGATAGAGCAGTGTTTTTATTTAAGGGGGATATGCTTATTAATGAGGATGATTCTTATTAAGGGGCGATATTCTTATGGTCTAAGGAGCAGTGGTCTTATTTTAAGAAGAGATATTCTTAATTAAGGAGAGAGGATTCTCATTAAAGAGAGATGATCTTATTAAGTGCAGATGTTCATATAGTTTATGCATTAGATATTACTCTCTTAAGGAGACAATATATCTTAAGGCAGCAGTATCTTTTTAAGTATGTCAGTCCCTTCTATTAAGATTCCATTACAGGAGACAATTCATTAAAGCATGAGTGTTCTTATTTATAGGTCAGTAGACTATTCCTCCATGCATTAAGGAGCAATATTTTACTTTACAATTAGAGCTTTAGCCCCGTTTCTTATTTAATGGATGAGTTTTTATTCCCCTCAGTTAAGGCGTAGCTTTTCAACGATTCTGATTTAAAGAGCAGTTTGTTTCTGTTATTAAGTGAGAGACTTTATTTCTTCACCAGGCCCCGAGACTTCCACCTCTTTTACATTAAGAGCACCCCCGGGTCTTATGTTCCAAAGGATAGATATCTTATAATTCGGAGAAATATTATTTGTAAGAGTTCAGTATTGTCCCACTCTTTTCCGTCTAATCTGACAGACAGTTCTGTTCTTATTTAGGATATTTGGACACTCTCATTTACAGTTGTTTTTATTTTGTTCAATATGTTATCTTAAAGTGCAGTGTTCTTAGTTAATTGGAGTAGATACCTGTGTCTATTTAAGGAGTCATATTATTCTGATTTTTAATTAGAGCAGTGCCTTCTTATTTAAGGCAGAGATATTATTTCCCCCTTTAAGGAGCCACGTTTTAGTGTTTTTCTTTATTTCTTAAGCGAGCATTCGTGGTTGTATCTCTACTCTTAAGATTAGCTACGCTCCCGTTTTTTCTTATTTCATTAGTGCCATCGCGTCGGCTGATTTAGTTTGTACTTTTCCCGTTCTGTAACCCCCCCATCTCTTAGGCGTTCTTTGTTTTTTCCCCTTTCTTTTCCACCTAATTCACTTCCAGAAATTTGCGTTGGATAATTAAGTGATTTCTTCTCACCCTGTCTCCACCCCCCTTGTGCCAATTTTTATTGACCCCACTTCTAGGGTTGTCAACGTGCACCAGTTTTCCTATCGGCCGTTTGCTCGGTTTATCTGCCAGATTTTTCGGGTCAGGGCAGACAGAGTGTAGACTAAGTAGTAATATAGACAGATGGTCAGGGCAGACAGAGTGTAGACTAAGTAGTAATATAGACAGATGGTCAGGGCAGACAGAGTGTAGACTAAGTAGTAATATGGACAGAAGGGGAATGTGGATAGTGTGTAGACTTAGTAGTAATATAGACAGAAGGTCCATGTGGATAGTGTGTAGACTTAGTAGTAATATAGACAGAAGGTCAGGTCCATACACATGTCCGATACTTTGGCCGATAAACGACCCACGAGCGCAAGGCACACGCACAATGAACGGCCGTTTGAGCCAATAATCACACGTGTGTATGTGTTCGGTCAGGCATCGTTAGTTGATCTACCATTTGGGCTTTAGTAGTAATATAGACAGAAGATCTGCATTTTGCAGGAACATAATAGGGGGTGGGGGTTAGGGAGGAAGTGCCTGCACGTACACCAAACTTTATATGGAAAGGAAATATGTAAATCTGCTTCTTCAATAAAAACAAACAACCTGTGTAAAAAAAGGTAAAAGGGGGGAAGACGATCTATGTATGCTTGTGAAGGTTCTCATTCATCCAGGTCATGGTATATCTGTTGTATTCAATTAGATCAACTGGACTTGAAATGTAGTTCTTGAAGACGTTTCGCTAGTCATCCGACTGGCTTTCTCAATTCAGAATGACTTGTACAAGAATCTGTGGCAATTATGTACCCTGGAAAATCCCAATTAGCATATCACAGCCAGGTGTTAAGGGTGTGATTAGATAGTGGCTAAGAGGTGTTATAGGAACGCCCAGAGTAAGGTGTTAAAACAGCATTGTACATGGCAGACAGTTGGTGTCGAACCCCCCCACCTCTATTTAGGCTTGGTTTCTTTATTTTCACATAAATGGCCTCCTTAACACCTCTCTTGAACCAGTCACGTTCCTTCGCCAGTATGTTAACATTACAATCTTCAAAGGTATGTCCTGCATCTTAATAAGTTCTTTGAAGATTCAAGAACTACATTTCAAGTCCAGTTGATCTAATTGAATACAACAGATACGATCTATGTAGTAAAAAACACATATATATCACATTTATTACTCCACTTATATAAATAGCTGGCCAGCTCATAATATTACATACCGTATATAATAATAATCATAAAACCCCATTCTATATAACCCACATAAATATAGTATCCAATAGCTGATAAAAGATATATATATAAAAGAAGAATGTAGTCAATAGTCCAAAGTCTGATAATGGCTAGATATATAGTTCCAATATTATGCCTTTCGGATTCAGTATAAATGGTGCTTCATGAGAAGCTGTGGTAAGGGTTCCAATCTCCTAAATTTCCCTTTAAGGTCTGTATCCAATCATAGCACAGTTTGTGTGAACACACCAAGTAGGCAGCAGGAAGAAAAATAGCAGTTATGGCTAATGTAGGTACTAAACAGATATATACTGGACCGCATCCAAGCACATCTAGAAGTTGGTCCGATCCCTCGGACACAATATTACTGCTCTGTCCATGGCTTCATGCAACTTGGGATCCTCTACGAGAGTGAGATGAGTAGCAAACTCTATTACAGGCTTGTAAATCCAACCTCGTGGCGGTGTGTCCATTGTATCCTATAGCCGCTGCCGTAATCAAAACTTCCTGCTTTCACTCACCACTATGCATTTCGCTCATTGGAGCTTCATCAGGTAGGGACGTCCACCATCCGAACTAGTTCTTTTATAGCTTTTCCATTCAGTATTAATTTACATACATAGTTGAGTGATAAAGCTATAAAAGAACTAGTTTGGATGGTGGACGTCACTAACTGATGAAGCTCCACACCACCACGAGGGCAGCTGGACCTATCTGGGTGCTGCTTTTCAACTGTTGGAAAGTTAAATTAGAGGTAAAAGGGGTGAACTATAGAGTAAAGACTATCAGGGAGATTCAATAAAAGTTCTTATTGTTAAAAATGGTGCTAACTTTGCCCCAACCAATCAGATATTTGTTACCATTTAAAAGCGAACATTTGATTGGTTGGGGCAAAATGAACACAATTTTTAATGATAAGAACTTTTATTACATCACAATGTATATCCCGCATAGAGTTCCATGAGTTCTATGATCACATTATGAGCTGATCGTCTAGAACTAGAAAAGACCAATATTATCAACGTTAGCCTGTTATTAACCCTTTTAAAATGAACATACTTTTTATCCAATTCTCTTTGAACTTTGTAGATTGAAGTGACACGAACAGATATATAATTAGATATTTATCTAGCCAATAAAGTCAGATTTCTTTACAGGGTGGTAAGGTCCATGAACACCAGTTTCCCAGATTTCCCTGTAATGTCATTTTAGACTTTGACGCAGGACATATGATTATTAGTAAAGAAAAAACATTATTCTTATTATCTACCTTATTTAATCTACCTTATTTAGTAAGCAGAGCATGAGAGAAACATGGGCATGGCCAAATATTGCAGGTCATACTAAAGAATTATCATGTGTTACATATGTTTCCAAGCATTTCATAGGAGCCTCTAAATAGGTTTGTAGAATGACATGCATTGGAATGTAAGGGTTGGCAAACATAGGGCCGTGTTTATAAAGCATTGTTACCAGTAAGTAACGACATTATGATCATTATCGTTAATTAATGTTGATCATTAACTGTCGGTTACTAATACCATGGGGTCATTAACTTACACCACATGGTCATTAACTTACACCACATGGTCATTAACTAACAACACATGGTCATTAACTAACAGCACACGGTCATAAACTAACACCACACGGTCATTAACTAACATCACACGGTCATTAACTAACATCACACGGTCATTAACTAACACCACACAGTCATTAACTAAAACCACATGGTCATAAACTAATACCACACAGTCATTAACGAATACCCCACGGTCATTAACTAATACCACGCGGTCATTAACTAACACCAAATGGTCATTAACTAACACCACATGGTCTTTAACTAACACCACATGGTCTTTAATTAATGCCACACGGTCATTAACTAACACCATGGGGTCATTAACTAATACCATGGGGTCATTAACTAATACCATGTGGTCATTAACTAATACCATGGGGTCATTAACTAACACCACACGGTCATTAACTAACACCATGGGGTCATTAACTAACACCACGTGGTCATTAACTAATACCACGTGGTCATTAACTAACACCATGGGGTCATTAACTAACAACACACAGTCATTAACCATTAACTAACACCACGTGGTGATTAACTAATACCACATGGTCTTTAATTAATGCCACACGGTCATTAACTAACACCACATGGTCTTTAATTAATGCCACATAGTCATTAACTAACACCACACTGTTATTAACTAACACTACATGGTCATTAATTAACACCACATGGTCATTAACTAACACCACACAGTCATTAACTAACACCACACACTCATTAACTAATACCATACAGTCATTAACTAACACCACATGGTCTTTAATTGATACCACACGGTCATTAACACCACACAGGCATTAACTAATACCACACAGTCATTAACTAACACCACATGGTCATTAACTAACACTACATGGACATTAAATAACACCACATGGTGTTTAATTAATGTCACACGGTCATTAACTAACACCACACAGTCATTAACTAACACCACACAGTCATTAACTAACACCACATGGACATTAAATAACACCACATGGTGTTTAATTAATGCCACACGGTCATTAACTAACACCACACAATCATTAACTAATACCACATGGTCATTAACTAACACCACATGGTCATTAACTAACACCACATGGTCATTAAATAACACCACTGGTCATTAACTAAAATCACACAGTCATTAACCATTAACTAACACCTCACGGTCATTAACTAACACCACACAGTCATTAACTTACACCACACAGTCATTAACTTACACCACACAGTCATTAACATACACCACACGGTCATTAACTAATACCACATGGTCATTAACTAACACCACTTGGTCATTAACTAACACCACATGGTCATTAACTAACACCGCATGGTCATTAACTAACACCACACGGTCATTAAACCACCCGGTCATTAACTAACACCATATGGTCTTTAAAGGGTATGTCCACCCTAAAAATGAATTTTTCATATATGATTCCCCCAGTCCCCCCAGCCCCAACCGCTATATTTATACTTTTAGAAAGTTCCCCATACTTTACTTACCTCCCTTCTTTCCTCCGCCGCGCTGCCGGCCTTCTGCTTGCGAGAAAATGCAAGCAAAGGGGCGGGACGGGCAGTCGCGTCTGTGATTGGCTGGGCAGCAGCCAATCACGGACGCGGCTGCCGGGAGTTCTTTTCGGTGGGGGAAAGATGGGGTCATTAACTAATACCATGGGGTCATTAACTAACACCATATGGTCATTAACTAACACCATGGGGTCATTAACTAACACCACATGGCCTTTAACTAATACCACACAGTCATTAACTAACACCACACAGTCATTAACTAACACCACATGGTCATTAACTAACACCACGTGGTCTTTAACTAATACCACACGGTCATAAACTAATACCATGGGGTCATTAACTAACACCATGGGGTCATTAACTAACACCACATGGCCTTTACCAAAGATGTCAGTTGATCTTCCTACTGTAAACAGATACCGTTGATGATCCAATGTTACTAGGCTCGTTTGGGTATAGATGTTATTGGATGTTTCTGTTATAGCAGACACAATAGGTTTCTGTGGCATCAGAAACTGTGATATCTTCAGTAGTAACTGTGGTACCAGATGCAGTGGATATTCCTACTGTAGCAGATACAGTTGATGATCCAATGGTACTAGGCTCTGTGCTTGGTATAGATGTTATATTGGATGTTTCTGTTATAGCAGACACAATAGGTGTTTCTGTGGCATCGGAACCTGTGATATCTTCAGTAGTAACTGTGGTACCAGATGCAGTGATATTCCTACTGTAGCAGATACAGTTGATGGTGGAATGGTACTAGGCTCTGTGTTTGGTATAGATGTCATATTGGTTGTTTCTGTTGTAACAGGCACAGTAGGTGTGTCTGTTGTATCTGAGATAGTGATACCTTCAGTAGTAACTGTGGTACCAGATGCAGTGGATAGTCCTATTGCTGCAGATATGGTTGATTTTGCAATGGTACTAGGCTCTGTGCTTGGTATAGATGTTATATGGATGTTTCTGTTATATAGACAACAGTGTGTTTTCGGGCATCGGAACCTGTGATATCTTTCAGTAGTAACTGTGGGTCAGATGCAGTGGAATCCTACTGTGCAGATACACGTGATGGTGAATGGACTAGGCTCTGTGTTGGTATAGATGTTATATTGGATGTTTCTGTTGTAGCAGACAGAGTAGGTGTTTCTGTGGCATCAGAAACTGTGATATCTTCAGTAGTAACTGTGGTACCAGATGCAGTGGATATTCCTACTGTAGCAGATACAGTTGATGATCCAATGGTACTAGGCTCTGTGTCTGGTATAGATGTTATATTGGATGTTTCTGTTATAGCAGACACAGTAGGTGTTTCTGTGGCATCGGAACCTGTGATATCTTCAGTAGTAACTGTGGTACAGATGCAGTGGATAGTCCTACTGTAGCAGATACGGTTGATGGTGGAATGGTACTAGGCTCTGTGTTTGGTATAGATGTCATATTGGTTGTTTCTGTTGTAACAGCACAGTAGGTGTTTCTGGCATCGGAGATAGTGATACTTCAGTAGTAACTGTGGTACCAGATGCAGTGGATATTCCTATGTGCAGATATGGTTGATTTGAATGGTACTAGGCTCTGTGCTTGGTACAGATGTTATATTGGATGTTTCTGTTGTAGCAGACAGAGTAGGTGTTTCTGTGGCATCGGACCTGTGATATCTTCAGTAGTAACTGTGGTACCAGATGCAGTGGATATTCCTACTGTAGCAGATACAGTTGATTGTGGAATGGTACTAGGCTCTGTGTTTGGTATAGATGTTATATTGGATGTTTCTGTTGTAGCAGACACAGTAGGTGTTTCTGTGGCATCAGAAACTGTGATATATTCAGTAGTAACTGTGGTACCAGATGCAGTGGATATTTCTCCTGCTGTAGATACAGTTGATGATCCAATGGTACTAGGCTCTGTGTCTGGTATAGATGTTATTTGGATGTTTCTGTTGTAGCAGACACAGTAGGTATTTCTGTGGCATCGGAACCTGTGATATCTTCAGTAGTAACTGTGGTACCAGATGCAGTGGATATTCCTACTGTAGCAGATACAGTTGATGTTATATTGGATGTTTCTGTTGTAGCAGACACAGTAGGTATTTCTGTGGCATCGGAACCTGTGATATCTTCAGTAGTAACTGTGGTACCAGATGCAGTGGATATTCCTACTGTAGCAGATACAGTTGATGTTATATTGGATGTTTCTGTTGTAGACAGACACGAGTAGGTTTTTTGTGCATCGGAACCTGTGATATCTTCAGTAGTACTGTGGTACTAGATGCAGTGGATATTCCTACTGAGAGCAGATACAGTTTGTTAAATGTTCATATGGTATTTTCTGTTGTAGCAACCAGTAGTATTTCTGTGGCATCGGAACTGTGATATCTTCAGTAGTAACTGTGGTACTAGATGCAGTGATATTCCTACTGTAGCAATAGTTAGATCAATGACAGCTGTGTGGTAAGATTTATAGTTGGATGTTTCTGTTGATAGCAGACACAGTAGGTGTTTCTGTGGCATCTGAACCTGTATTATAATACATTTCATATCTCTATCATCCCCATTTACATATCTATCTTACTCCTACCGACTCCTATTGTTTATTATAATACATTTCATATCTCTATTATAACCATTTACATATCTGTCTTACTCCTACCGACTCCTATTGTTTATTATAATACATTTCATATCTCTATTATCCCCCATTTACATATCTATCTTACCCCTACCGACTCCTATTGTTTATTATAATACATTTCATATCTCTATTATCTCCATTTACATATCTATCTTACTGCTACCGACTCTCTATTACTCCCAATACTATGTTACTATGTAACTGTTATACAGGCATTATGGGTAGGGTATAAAGGTTTAACTAGATGGATGTATGTGTTTTTTCAACCCCCAATACAATGTTACTTTGTTACTCAGTGTGTGACAGTGTGGCAAGCAATAACAAGTTTTTATATGCTTACAGATCATATGGTTGATTAAAGTGAGTTTAAAGGTCACTAAGGGGTCATTAACTAACACTAAGGCATCATTAACTAACACCATTGGGTCATTAACTAACACCACACGGTCATTAAATGGGGTCATTAACTAACACCATGAGGTCATTAACTAACATGACACGTTCATTAACTAACACCATTGGGTCATTGACTAATCCCATGTGGTCATTCCCATGTGGTCATTAACTAACACCACACGGTCATTAACTAACACCATGTGGTCATTAACTTACACCATAGGGTCATTAACTAACACACCATAGGGTCATTAACTAACACAACATGGTCATTAACTAACACCACTTGGTCATTAACTAACACCACACGGTCATTAACTAACACCATTGGGTCCGGTGTTAGTACATGACCGTCTGTTGTGTTTTAATGACCAAGTGGTGTTAGTTAATGACGCATGTTTGTTATTATGACCCTATGGTGTAAGTTATGACCACATGGTGTTAGTTAATGACCGTGTGGTGTTAGTTAATGACCCATGGGATTAGTCAATGACCCAATGGTGTTAGTTAATGAACGTGTCATGTTAGTTAATGACCTCATGGTGTTAGTTAATGACCCCATGGTATTAGTTAATGACCCCATGGTGTTAGTTAATGACCGTGTCATGTTAGTTAATGACCTCATGGTGTTAGTTAATGACCCCATGGTATTAGTTAATGACCCCATGGTGTTAGTTAATGACCGTGTCATGTTAGTTAATGTCCTCATGGTGTTAGTTAATGACCGTGTCATGTTAGTTAATGACCTCATGGTGTTAGTTAATAACCCAATGTTGTTAGTTAATGACCCCATGGTATTAGTTAATGATCCCATGGTGTTAGTTAATGATCGTGTGGTGTTCGTTAATGACCCCATGATGTTAGTTAATGACCGTGTGGTGTTAGTTAATGACCGTGTGGTGTTAGTTAATGACCCAATGGTGTTAGTTAATGATGCCTTAGTGTTAGTTAATGACCCCTTAGTGTAGTTAATGACTGTGTGGTGTAGTTAATGACCGTGTGGAATTAATTAAGGACATGTGGTGTTAGTTAATGACCATGTGTGTTAGTTAATGACGTGTGGTGTTAGTTAATGACCTATGGTGTAAGTTAATGACCACATGGTTTGTTAATGACCGTGTGTGTGTTAGTTAATGACCACATGGGATTAGTCAATGACCCAATGGTGTTAGTTAATGACGTGTGGTGTTAGTTAATGACCATGTGGTGTTAGTTAATGACCATGTTGTGTTAGTTAATGACCCTATGGTGTAAGTTAATGACCACATGGTGTTAGTTAATGACCGTGTGGTGTTAGTTAATGACCACATGGGATTAGTCAATGACCCAATGGTGTAGTTAATGACCGTGTCATGTTAGTTAATGACCTCATGGTGTTAGTTAATGACCCCATGGTATTAGTTATGACCCCATGGTGTTAGTTAATGACCGTGTCATTTAGTTAATGACCTCATGGTGTTAGTTAATGACCCCATGGTATTTAGTTAATGACCCCATGGTGTTAGTTAATGACCGTGTCTGTTAGTTATGTCCTCATGGTGTTAGTTAATGACCGTGTCATGTTAGTTAATGACCTCATGGTGTTAGTTAATAACCCAATGTTGTAGTTAATGACCCCATGGTATTAGTTAATGATCCCATGGTGTAGTTATGATCGTGTGGTGATCGTTAATGACCCCATGATTTATTAATGACCGGGTGTGTTAGTTAATGACCGTGTGGTGTTAGTTAATGACCCAATGGTGTTAGTTAATATGCCTTAGTGTTAGTTAATGACCCCTTAGTGTAGTTAAGGACTGTGTGGTGTTAGTTAATGACCGTGTGGTATTAATTAAGGACCATGTGGTGTTAGTTAATGACCGTGTGGTGTTAGTTTAATGACCGTGTGGTGTTAGTTAATGACTGTGTGGTATTAGTTAAAGGCCATGTGGTGTTAGTTAATGACCCCATGGTGTTAGTTATGACCCCATGGATTATTTATGACCGTGTGGTATAGTTAAAGACCGTGGTGTTTTTAGTATAATGACCATGTGGTGTTAGTTAATGACTGTGTGTGTTAGTTATGGACTGTTGATTAGTTAAAGGCCATTGGTGTTAGTTAATGACCCCATGGTGTTAGTTAATGACCATATGGTGTTAGTTAATGACCCCATGGTAGTAAGTTATGACCCCATTTTCCCCCACCGAAAAGAACTCCCCGGCAGCCGCGTCCGTGATTGGCTGCTGCCCAGCCAATCACAGACGCGACTGCCCGTCCCGCCCCTTTGCTTGCATTTTCTCGCAAGCAGAAGGCCGCAGCGCGGGGGACGGAGGAAAGAAGGAGGTAAGTAAGTATGGAACTTCTAAAAGTATAAATATATGCGGTTGGGGCTGGGGGGACTGGGGAATCATATATGAAAAATTCATTTTAGGGTGGACATACCTTTAAAGACCATATGGTGTTAGTAATGACGGGTGGTTTTTAATGACCGTGTGGTGTTAGTTATGACCATGCGGTGTTAGTTAATGACCATGTGGTGTTAGTTAATGACCAAGTGGTGTTAGTTAATGACCATGTGGTATTAGTTATGACCGTGTGGTGTTATGTTAATGACTGTGTGGTGTAAGTTAATGACTGTGTGGTGTAAGTTAATGACTGTGTGGTGTTAGTTAATGACCGTGAGTGTTAGTTAATGGTTAATGACTGTGTGATTTTAGTTAATGACCATGTGGGTTATTTAATGACCATGTGGTGTTAGTTAATGAAACCAGTGGTGTTAGTTAATACCAAGTATGTTTAGTTGACATGTGTTTGTATGACCGTGTGGTGTAAGTTAATGACTGTGGTGTTGTTAGTTAATGACGCTGAGGTGTTAGTTAATGGTTACTGATGTGGTGATTTTTAGTTAATGACCATTGTGGGTGTTATTTAATGACCATGTGGGGTTAGTTAATGACCATGTGGTTAGTTATACCGTGGTAAGTTAATGATTGTGTGGTGTTGGTTAATGACCGGGGGTGGCATTAATTAAACACCATGTGTTGTTATTATGTCCATGTTGTGTTAGTTAATGACTGTGTGGTGTAGTTAATGACTGTGTGGTGTTAGTTAATACCGTGTGACATTAATTAAACACCATGTGGTGTTATTTAATGTCCATGTAGTGTTAGTTAATGACCATGTGGTGTTAGTTAATGACTGTGTGGTATTAGTTAATGACTGTGTGGTGTTAATGACCGTGTGTGGATCAATTAAAGACCATGTGGTGTTAGTTAATGACTGTATGGTATTAGTTAATGAGTTGTGTGTGTTGTTAATGACTGTGTGGTGTTAGTTAATGACCATGTGGTGTTAATTAATGACCAATGTAGTGTTGTTAATAACAGTGTGGGTTAGTTATGACTATGTGTGGCATTAATTAAAGACCATGTGTGTTAGTTAATGACCGTGTGGCTTAATTAAAAGACCATGTGGTATTAGTTAATCACACGTGGTGTTAGTTAATGGTTAATGACTGTGTTTGTTAGTTATGACCCTGGTGTTTAGTTAATGACCACGTGGTATTAGTTAATGACCACGTGGTGTTAGTTATGACCCAGGTGTTAGTTAATGACCGTGTGTGTTAGTAATGACCCATGGTATTAGTTAATGACCATGGTATTTTAGTTTTGTTTAATGACCCCATGGTAGTGTTAATGACCCCATGGTGTTAGTTAATGACCGTGTGGCATTATTAAAGACCATGGTGTTAGTTAAAGACACATGTGGTGTTAGTTAATGACCATTTGGTGTTAGTTAATGACCGCGTGGTATTAGTTAATGACCGTGGGGTATTCGTTAATGACTTGTGTGGTATTAGTTTATGACCATGTGGTTTTAGTTAATGACTGTGTGGTGTTAGTTAATTACGGTGGTGATGTTAGTGATGACCGTGTGATGTAGTTATTACCGTGTGGTGTTAGTTTATGACCGTTGTGCTGTTAGTTAAGACCATGTGTTGTTTTAATGTACCATTGGTGTAAGTTAATGACCATGTGGTGTAAGTAATGACCCCACTGGTATTAGTAACCGACAGTTAATGATCAACATAATTAACGATAATGATCATAATGCGTTACTCTGGTAACAATGCTTATATAACACGGCCCTAGTTTGCACCCTTACATTCCATCATGTCATTCTACAAACCGTATTTAGAGGCTCCTATGAAATGCTTGGAAACATATGTACACATGATAATTCTTTAGTATGACCTGCAATATTTGGCCATGCCCATGTTTTCTATGCTCTGCTATAAATAAGGTAGATTAATAAGGTAGATAATGAAGAATATGTTTTTCTTTACATAATTCATATGTCCTGCTTCAAAGTCCTAAAATGACATTACAGGGAAATCTGGGAAACTGGTGTTCATGGACCTTACCACCCTGTAAAGAAATCTGACTTTATTGGCTAGATAATATCTAATTATAATCTGTTCGTGTCACTTCAATCTACAAAGTTCAAGAGAATTGGATAAAAAGTATGTCATTTTAAAGGGTTAATAACAGGCTAACGTTGATAATATTGGTCTTTTCTAGTTCTAGACGATCAGCTCATAAATGTTGATCATAGAAACCATGGACTCTATGGGGATATACATTTGATGTAAATAAAAGTTCTTATCATTAAAAATTGTGTTCATTTTGCCCCAACCAATCACCAATCAAATGTTCGCTTTAAATGGTAACAATATCTGATTGGTTGGCAAAGTTACACCATTTTTAACATAAGAACTTTATTGAATTCCCTGATATCTTTACTCTATAGTTCCCACCCTTTTACCTCTAATTTAACTTTCCACAGTTGAAAAAGCAGCACCCAGTATAGGTCCAGCTGCCCTCGTGGTGGTGTGGAGCTTCATCAGTTAGTGACGTCCACCATCCAAACTATTTCTTTTATAGCTTATCACCTCACTATGTATGTAAATTAAACTGAATGGAAAAGCTATAAAGAACTAGTTCGATGGTGGACGTCCCTACCTGATGAAGCTCCAATGAGCGAAATGCATAGTGGTGAGTGAAAGCAGGAAGTTTTGATTACGGCAGCGGCTATAGGATACAATGGACACACCGCCACGAGTTGGATTTACAAGCCTGTAATAGAGTTTGCTACTCATCTCACTCTCGTAGAGATCCCAAGTTGCATGAAGCCATGGACAGAGCAGTAATATTGTGTCCAGGGATCGGACCAACTTCTCGATGTGCTTGGATGCGGTCCAGTATATATCTGGTTTAGTACCTCATTAGCCATACACTGCTTTTTTCTTCTTGCCGCCTACTTGGTGTGTTCACACAAACTGTGCTATGATTGGATACAGACCTAAAGGGAAATTTAGGGAGATTGGAACCCTTACCACAGCTTCTCATGAAGCACCCATTTATAACTGAATCCGAAAGGCATACATATTGGAACTATATATCTAGCCATTATCAGCTTTGGGACTATTGACTACATTCTTCTCTTTATATTATATCTTTTTATCACAGCTATTGAGTACTATATTTATGTGGTTATATAGAATGGGGTTTTATGATTATATTATATACGGTATGTAATATTATGAGCTGGCCAGCTATTTATATAAGTGGAGTAATAAATGTGATATATATGTGTTTTTTACTACATAGATCGTATCTGTTGTATTCAATTAGATCAACTGGACTTGAAATGTAGTTCTTGAATCTTCAAAGAACTTTTTAGATGCAGGACATACCTTTGAAGATTGTATGTTAACATACTGGCGAAGGAACGTGATGGTCAAGAGAGGTGTTAGGAGGCATTTATGTGAAAATAAAGAAACCACGCCTAATAGAGGTGGGGGGTCGACACCAAACTGTCTGCCATGTACAATGCTGTTTTAACACCTTACTCTGGGCGTTCCTAAACACCTCTTAGCCACTATCTAATCACACACCTTAAAACACCTGGCTGTGATCTCTATTGGGATTTTCAGGGTACATAATTGCCACAGATTCTTGTACAAGTCATTCTGATTGGAAAGCCAGTCGGATGATCTAGCAAACGTCTTCAGAAACTACATTTCAGTCCAGTGATCTAATTGAATACAACAGATATACTGACCTGGATGAAGTGAGAACCTTCACAAGCATACATGATCGTCTTCCCCCCCTTTTAACCTTTTTTTTACACAGGTGTTGTTTTTTTTTATTGAAAAGAGCAGATTTACATATTTCCTTTCCATATAAAGTTTGGTGTACGTGCAGGCACTTCCTCCCTAACCCCCACCCCCTATTATGTTCCTCCAAATGCAGATCTTTCGTCTATATATACTACTAAGCCCAAATGGTAGACACTAACGATGCCTGACCGAACACATCACACGTGTGATATTGGCTCAAACGGCTGTTCATGTCGTGTGCCTTGCGCTCGTGGGTCGTTTATCGGCCAAAGTATCGGACATTGTGGACCTACCTCGTCTAGATTACTACTAAGTCTAACACTATCCACATGGACCTTCTGTCTATATTACTACAAGTCTACACACTATCCACATTCACCTTCTGTTCCATATTACTACTTAGTCTACACACTCTGTCTGCCCTGACCATCTGTCATATTACTACTTAGTCTACACTCTGTCGCCCTGACCATCTGTCATATATACTACTTAGTCTAACACTCTGTCTGCCCTGACCATCTGTTCTATATTACTACTTAGTCCTACACTCTGTCTGCCCTGACCATCTGTCTTATTACTACTTAGTCTACACTCTGTCTGCCCTGACCTTCTGTTATATTACTACTTAGTCTACACTCTTTTTGCCCTGACCCTCTGTCTATATTACTCCTTTAGTCTACACTCTGTCTGCCCTGACCGTCTGTCTATTTCTACTTTCCTACCCTCTGTCCTGAAAGCCTGGTCATCTTACTACTTATTACTACTACGCTTCGTTCTGCCCTGACCTGTTTTAATTCCAAACTTAGCTCTGAACTCCCCTGCACTGACTTGGTGTATTGAGATGTATTCGAATACACCTACCATACAATATGCCTGTATTACTGCTAAGTAGAGATGTTAAAAACTGGTGTTCGTCCGTTTAATATATTAAAATTTATACAAAAAGATCGAAAGTTCGACTTTTGATTTCGAATTCGTCTACTTCGATTTTGAAAATCGTCTATTTTCAAAAATTATCTACTTTCGATGTTTTTGGCACTTTAACTCCAATCCATAGGGTAAAGTGAGGGTATTAAAGTTCTATTAGAACACCTTATATTGTTTGAAGCACCAACCATTTTGATTAAAAAAGGGAACTGTGATATTGAATGTTATCATCTACCATCATAGATCATTTTGTTAGATGCTTGTTGTCAACAAGAAAAAAAATCTTCCCAGTCTTTTAAGTCCTCTTTTCCTATTCGACACTTTGCCAATCAAAAATTAAACAGGACTTGCGGCTGTATGCGTTAATGCACAAGTCCCTGAGATATTAAGAAGACCCTGGGAAATTTAGCTAGGTTTTCGCCAAGGAGCCAAAGCAGGATAAATAACGGAGAAGTATGAAGAAAATAGTGATTACCATCGTACTAGTGCTGTGTTTCTTTTGCAGCAATCTGTGTACATCCTACATCTCTTTCTAGCGATACATCATCTAATAATACTCTCCTGACCATGTATGTTATTCATTCACAGTGTTGTCTACATACTGTGTGTACCTCTTAGTGGTTTTAATCTTCACACATCGACATATTCTATAAGGGTTGATAAGGTCCTATTACAGGACAAAATATTTGCCTGTTATACCACATAACTCACTTGTAAGAAGTCTGAAGTGCACTAATCTCTCTCGTAGAGATTCTGTATATATAAATTTGCTAGTTATCTAATCTGCAAATCATTGACAAAATATCACAATTACCCCATGTGTTGTACGTCCTCTCTTACGTACTAGACCTGTTTTAATAAATCCTCTCCCCCCATTGTAACGTTCTTAATTTCTTCTCTGGCAAATCTTGTGTTCTGATCCACTCTCAGCTATGTTCGGAAAGAGTGTTGAGTGTTTTCTTGAGCTTGGTTCAACCTGTGTCGACAATTATGAAGCACTGTTGATCCCCTCGCGACAGCTCTTGGAGACGGGTCGATGTGAATGGATAAAATACTAGAAAAGCAGCAGGAGTTTAGACTTATTTAAAAAAAAGGATATTAAGAGTTGTCTTTGTATTTGGTCTTAATGATTTTTCCTCAAAAAAATCCTTCAACTTGCCAGAGCACAGGAAGCCATAATGTTCGTTAAATGTAACAGCCATATAATACATTACTGGTACAGATCCTTCTGATGGTTGGAATCTAGAACATGGATGGATTTCTAACTCTAAATAGGATTTCTAAGTGGCACCCGTCCTATTTCCTTCCTGTTATATGGGTAACTAACTGCACACCATTTGGATTTAAATATAGCTCTCTAATCTAGGTTACCACTCTGCTTTTCTTTTCAAACCTCTGCGTTTAAAAAAGCTTAATTTCTGGTTAAATCATTACCAACATCCATCAATATGTCTCTGTCCTAGCTTGGCGGTTTTTCAGTCCTTAGTTTTCATTAATCTGTTCAATAATAACGCAATATATACGAGTGACCCTCTTGAAACGGGCAAAACTTTGTAACCATGCACTGGAAAACCACCGGTACTAGGTGTCTTCTTTCCTTCTTTAGCTTTAACTTGGCTTGTTCTTGGTCTTCCAATATTTTCGATTGTTACAACAAGGAGCCCTGTGTCGGTACTTGTGTGATATTTGCCTTGTAATTTCAAATAAGCTGCCAATATACTTTTAATACTGAAAGACCATTTATTCCCCCGCAGAGACTCAGTGTCCATGCTAGATTGTTTCATAATCATGAAGTATCTAATGATGATAAGTTTCATGAAATGATAGACATAAATATAATCCGGTCGCGAATGTGGAAACTACAATCCAATTAATTAAGGTGGTGACTCGGGAGCGGATTAAATTCTTTATGAAACTCAATGCTACCCCAGGTTCTGTTAGACACTGACTTCTTGTGGCAGGTTAAGACTAGATTTAGAGCAATTCATATGAGTTCTTAGAGATAACGGCTGGAAGAACGTTTCACATGATCAATGTCAAATGATTGTATTTTGGAGTCGTTGTATTGTCAGACGATCAAGGAGAACTGGCCTTTTTTTAATCTACTTCTTATTGCTGCCGTTATTAAGCTCCCGTTGCTAAAGGTGGTATTTGTGATGATTGTGAGAATGTCTAAGTGGCCTCTCAATGCTCAGTCCTTAGTGCGCTATTTTCTGAACTGATACGAGTAGCTTGGTTTGGCCAAACGTCAACAAGAGATTGTCTTGTATTGAGGACTTGACATTCCACTAAAGTCAGACATGTGTGTGTTGGGTTAAATCTCCCAGATCCTCGCTAATTGCCTGGGTCAAACTTAGTTGCCACAAGCCCCGTAGACTTTGCCACGACGGTTCATCACCTGCAGGATTTGTGAATATCATAAATGTATTGTTAGGTAGGCATTAACATTTTTTATAGAACCAAATAAAGAAGGGTTGACTTGCAATATTGTTTATGATTCTGGGTAATATTACCCTGTTATATTACTTATCGGAGAATCTTCTTTTCCAAAAGGTTCAGGATCCTTTTTAATGCTTACATGTTAGGTGCATTTCTGCAGTGGCTCGTCCTCTTGTTATTCTCTACAATTTCTTCTTCACGTTCTATAAAATAAAATAAAAAACTAGTTTTCAGCTTCGAAGGTCTCTGTTCTATTAGGGGGAATTATAAATTCCTTTAACCACCACCGATGCTATCTTTTTTCTTCTATTACAGACTGTACAAATCTCTTGTATTGGATTAGCAGGCAAGTTTATTTATTATCATAAAAAGAGAATTGAAAGCCCTGTGCCATTGGCGCCTTACGTGGTGTGCAAAGTCTCTTAAGGTTTGTGGGTTGAGTCCTGATCTTGGGTTGGAGGTTCCTGCACATCGTACGTGTGTGCTAACCTTTTGGCCATCCTTCAATCTAGCATTCAATTCGACGGTTTTATCAACCATCTTGTAGTGATGGAAAGGGTGAACATTGTTTACTCCTAGTTTTATTTTTCCTTCCACATGGTACTGCGCAGAATATCAGTCCAGCATATTTCTTTGAAAAAAGCAAATGTGGATACTGACCACCCACCAAATCCTATTCCAGCCCTGCAGTTTTATCATCCAACTAATCATATCACAATTAAGGAATGCCCTCTTTTTTTCTTTTTCACATTAAACCCATACCCTGGGATGGTCCGTTCGGCAGATCCGAACCCGGTCCGTTCGCGAATTCCTTCGAATTCCATATCGTTTAGGAGACTTTGACCCCTTCACTGTGCTGGCTGCCAGTTATCGCAAAGACACTCCCCACAGCCTGCACTCCCTCCCAACTATTCTTTGGTTTGCTCACTGACCAACGCGTGACCTAGTAAACCAGCTATAGGAAGATGGGGGGGCATATTGCATCTGTACAGGGCATTTTCCCAGGTGTTGCGGCTCCGAATAGGGCCGGAGTATCCTGGGTTCATGCACGAGGAGAGATATTCCTAATTAAGGAGCCAAGTCCGTATGTAGGTAGAGGTCGTTAGAAGGAGGCGACAGCGTTGAAGGGAGAGATATTCGTAGTTCAGGAGCGCAGTCTTTGTAGAAGGAGAGCTATCTGGGTAAGGAGGCCGACAGGCTTATTTAAGGAGAGGGCATGTCTTATTTAAGAGAGCGACATTCGGGATTGAAGGAGAGATATTCGGAGTCCGGAGGCGACCACGAGGCGTAGTTACGGGGGGGAGAGGCTGATTTGAAGGATCGAAATCGAGGGAGAGTAGGAGTCTCCCAGGAAAGATATCCTTATGGAGGAGCTGCTTGTATCTTAAGGGAGATATTCCTGAGTTAGGGGGCTTGCTGGGGATTTAAGGAGAGATAATTCTTATTGAAGAGAGAATGCCGGGTGCGGATAGTGTGTGATGTAAAGGATCAGTGGTCGTATTTTAAGGAAGAGTCTTAGTGAAGGGAGAATTCCGGAGCTGAATCAGGAGCGATAGCGTGATGTGAAAGGCAGTGTCCTTAGGGGGGAGAGGGAGGAAAGGAGAGAGAGTCGTGTGAAGGAGGAAGAGGAGTTAGAGAGTAGGGGGGATGGAAGGGGCACATCGATCGAGGGAGAGAGTAGGAGGAGTTAAGGAGAGGAGAGGGAGTAGAAGGAGCAGGGCGGGGGGAAGATTGCGGAGGGGGAAGGAGGGTTCTGAGGGGAAGAGATAGGCTTAGTGAGGGCGAGGCTATTGAGAGAAGGGTGCTGAAGGAGGGGAGAGGGCGGAGGGGAAAGAAGGGGGGCGAAGGGGGGCATGGGGCGTAGGGAAGGAGCTTAGTAGGGAAAGGAACGAGGTCCTGAGTGAGGAGCGTGGGGGATGGAAGGAGAGTGGCGGAGGTAAGGAGCAGTGGGGCTTTGGGCAGGGGAAGGAGATGCTGGGGATAGCGTGGGCTTAGGGAAGGGAACTGCGGATCGGAAGGCAAGGAAGGAGGCGGAGTGAAAGAGAGCGGGGCGCAGTGAAGAGCCCAACCACCAACAACAAACCCACAAACAAAAACAAAGGGACAGTGGGGCGGAGGGGGCGTATGTGGTCGGAGTGAAAGAGCAGTGCTTCTTAAGTGAGGTAGATGCGATATAGGAAGGCGGAGCGGATTGGGAGGAAGAGATGCTGGGTAAGGGGCCGAGTCTTAGTGGAGGGCAAGAGCGTTATTTAAGGAGCAGTGTCTGATTGAGGGCATAGTCGGAGTGAAGGGAACATGGGGCTTTTAAGGAGAGGGGTGGTTATTTACGCGCGGGGATTGAAGGAGTATTCGTAGTTAGGGACACCAGTGTTCTTTGCCGGGCGAAGGTGCGCCATGCATCCAGTTCGGGGGAAGACCCGGGTGGGGAGGCAAGATAGAGCACGGGCTTGAAGGTTATCATCCCGACGGGCGGGCGCAATCAGAAAGGGATGGGGACAAGAAGCGGGGGCAAGGAATGGGACCGGAAAACCAGGCGCAAGAGCCACCAGGGTTGAGGGCCTGGAGGGGAGCAGTGCCTAGAGTTGTATGGACCCCAGACGGCGGGTGGGTCAAAACAGCATGGGACAGGGCGCGTTGGTGGCGAACCCCCCACCGCACCTCTAATTAGGCTTGTTTCGTTATTTTTCACAGTGGCCTCCTTCACCGCGCCTTGAACGCAGTCCCAGTGGAGCGAAGGGGGGGATACCACCGTGAGGGCGTGTGTTTGGGGGGGGGGGGCGGGAGGCGGGGGACACGGGGTCGGAGTTAAGGGCGGAGGTCGGGGGGCAGGGGGCGGATGTACAGTATTCTGAGTGCACAGGGAGAGGTCGCTGGGAGGTGATCGTTGAGGAGCGGGGGCGGTGGAAGGAGGGGTAGGGCGATGAGGGGGCCAGCTGCAGAGGGGGAGAAGGGGAGGATGCCAGCAAGGCGCAGGGGGAAGCAAGAGGCGGAGGTTAATGAGCATGTGGCGTATGAGGAGATTTCTCTTTAGCAGGGCAATCCACCCCCATGCCTGATGTAGGCGGTTCGTATTTAAGGAGGGAGAGGGGGAAGAAGGTCGGGTGGACAGGGTTCGTATTAGGTAGAGTTTATTGGAGGAGGAGTAGGGAGGAGGGCGTCGTTTTAAAGAAAGTGGCGGATTGAGGAGAAGACGTCACTCTTAAGGAGCATATTTTATTAAGAGCAGTGTCTAGGGAGGCGAGATATTCTCATTATACAGACAACATATCTGTATTGAGAGCGGGTGGGATGGAAGGAAGTCATTATGGAGGAGAGAGGCGTGAGAGGAGCGTGGCGTTGTCGAAGCACTGGGGGCTGATGTAGGGGGTGGCCGTGACCCAGGAGGCGTATGCACCAGAAAGGTGGATAAGGGGCGGCCCTCCCGGTGAAGAGGACGCTGGGCAGGATAAGGGGGGGGGGCGGTGGTTCGCGGGGGCGAAGGCGGCTCGTCTAAAGGACAAGCCCCACCAGCGCACAACAGACTGGAGAGGGGGCGGAAGAGGATGCGAGCTTGTGTAAAGGTAAGTACCTACGAGATATCTATGGGGGGTCCTTAACCTCCTGTATATAAAGGGGGGATGGGGAGGAGTGGACCTTCTCAGTGGTCAGGTCAGCATTTTCGCCCTGCCTGATTTAGCTTCTTTTGTGAATTGTTAGATAACTCCCTTTGTGCCATCACGTTCTACAGTCTTTTAGGTATTTTCTGAAGTAAGGACGGTACCATACTGTAGGCTTCAGAGGGCCTTGTCTTATGTACATGGGACCCTTGGAATGGACTCTTAACACTCTTGTTTTTCTCTGGCCAGTGAGGACCCCCGGGACTGGGGTCCTGACCGATCTAAGTCAAATGCCACGGAAATGTTGGTTTATCACAAGGGACTTCGGGCACTAAAGACCAACAACAGATCAGAAGCGCCGGGCTTTGTGAACGTGAATGGAAACATGAATTTACAGAAGCAGAACCAACTATTTCTCAGAGAGCCACTGGATGATACAGATGGACAGCCCTGGTCTGACATCACCCCCTTAGTGATATAATACCACGAACCTTCCTTTGCTCTACCTTACACTGATGCACGATATGGATACTGAGTCTAATGTGCCGAAACATTGACACTACTTATTATTACCAGAATACGCTCGGTCTGCTACAACACCAACTCCAACTTCTATCAACACAAGCCAGTACCATTGTAAATTCCACTTACTGCCGCAGGAGATTCCTGCCTCTAGTACCACTTTATACTGAGATACACGGTTCGTGCCACCAACCCACTCACCACACTACCGTCTGCTACAAACAGAAACATCCAATATCATCAACTGTATCTGCTCCAGTAGGCACTCCCCTGCATCGGGCGTCCACATTTACTACTGAAGATGCACACGTTCCGATGCCACAGAATAACCGACTGTTCCTGCCAACATAAACCTCATACTACTCTATACCAGACACAGAGCCTAGGCACATTGGCTCATCAACTGGTATCTGCAGCAGGAGAATATCCCCTGCCTGTAACCCACACGTGACTCACTGTATGCCACCGTTTCGATGCCCCCGAACCCTACTGTGTCTCTACCAGAACATCATTAACATCTATACCAACCAGAGCCTAGCACCAGTCCCAGCACTGTATCTGCTACAGTAGGAATAAAATCCACTGGCATCGGTACCACAGTTTATACTGAAGATTCACGGTTCCGATGCCACAGAACACCTACTTACTCCCTGTCTGCTCCGAAACATCCAATATAACATCTGTACCAAGCACAGAGCCTAGTACCATTGCAAATCAACCATATCTGCAGCAATAGGACTATCCACTGCATCTGGTACCACAGTTACTACTGAAGGTATCACTATCTCCGATGCCACAGAAACACCTACTGTGCCTGCTACAACAGAAACAACCAATATAACATCTATACCAAACACAGAGCCTATACATTCCACCATCAACTGTATCTGCTACATTAGAAATATCCACTGCATCTGGTACCACAGTTACTACTGAAGATATCACAGGTTCCGATGCCACAGAAACACCTACTGTGTCTGCTATAACAGAAACATCCATATAACATCTCATACCAGACCAGAGCCTAGTTACCATTGGATCATCAACTGTATCTGCTACTAGATATCCACTGCACATCTGGTACCCACAGTTACACTGAGATATCATCAGTTTCTGATGCCACAGAAACACTTACTCTGCTGCTCAACAGAACCATCCATATAACATCTATACCAACACAGAGCCTAGTACATCACCATCAACCGTATCTGCTACATTAGGACTAGCCACTGCATCTGATACCATCAGTCACTGAAGATATCACAGTTCCGAGGCCACAGAAACCCCTACTTTGTCCTGCTATACAGAAACATCCAATATAACTCTATACCAACACAGAGCCTAGTACCATTCCACCATCAACTGTATCTGCAACAGTAGGAATATCCACTGTCTCTGGTACCACATTACTACTGAAGATATCCAGGTTTTCCGATGCACAGAAATACTACTGTGTCTGCTATAACAGAACATACCAATATAACATCTATACCAGCACAGAGCCTATACGATTTGCCAATCAACCATATCCTGCCATAGACTATCCACTGCATCTGGTACCACAGTTACTTACTGAAAAAAACAGGGGTTCAACTATCTCAGAATACCACATACCCCCTAACCGTACTGTCCTGTTACAAGAACAACCAATATGACATCTATACCAAACCAGCGCCTAGTCCATTCACCATCAACTGTATCTTGCTACGTAGAGAATTCCCTTCCTCTGGTACCACAGTTACTACTGAAGATATCACAGGTTCCCGATGCCACAGAACACCTCTTTGTGGTCTGCTATAAAACAGAAACATCCAATATACTCTATACCAACACAGAGCTAGTACCATGGTATCATCACTGTATCTGCGACAGTAGGGAATATCCCCCCCCCCCAAACCCTGCATCTGGTACCACAGTTTACTACTGAAGATATCACAGTTCTGATGCACGAAACACCTATTGTGTCTGCTATCACAGAAACATCCAATATACATCTATACCAAGCCAGAGCCTAGTACCCATTGGATCATCAACTGTACTTGCTACAGTAGGAATATCCCCGCATCTGTACCTACAGTTACCTACTGAGATATCACAGTTTCTGATGCCAACAGAACATTTACTCTGTCTGCCTACAAACAGAAACATCCAATATAACTCTATACAAACACAGAGCGATACCATTTGGAACATCCACTGGTAATCTGGCTACAGTAGGAATATCCCACTGCTCTTGTACTACAGTTACTACTGCAAGATTATCACAGTTTCCAATTCCCAGAACACCTACTGCGTTTCTGCTATAAACAGAAACATACAATATAACATCTATACAAACACAGAGCCTAGTACCATTCCACCATCAACCGTATCTGCTACAGTAGGAATATCCACTGCATCTGGTACCACAGTAACTACTGAAGATATCACAGGTTCCGATGCCACAGAAACACCTATTGTGTCTGCTATAACAGAAACATCCAATATAACATCTTACAGAACACAGAGCCTGTACCATTGGACCTCAACTGTATCTGCAGCAGGAGAAATATCCACTGCATCTGGTACCACAGTTACTACTGAATATATCACAGTTTCTGATGCCTCAGAAATACCTACTCTGTCTGCTATAACAGAAACATCCAATATAACATCTATACCAAGCACAGAGCCTAGTACCATTGCAAAATCAACCATATCTGCAGCAATAGGACTATCCACTCATCTGGTACCACAGTTACTACTGAAGGTATCACTATCTCCGATACAACAGAAACACCTACTGTGTCTGCTATAACAGAAACATCCAATATAACATCTATACCAAACACAGAGCCTAGTACCATTCCACCATCAACTGTATCTGCTACAGTAGGAATATCCACTGCATCTGGTACCAAGGTTACTACTGAAGATATCACAGGTTCCGATGCCACAGAAACACCTATTGTGTCTGCTATAACAGAAACATCCAATATAAATCATCCAAGCACAGAGCCTATACCATTGCAAAATCACCATATCTGCAGCAATCGGACTATCACTGCCTCTGGTACCCACAGTTTCTACTGGAAAGTTATCACTATCTCCGATACAACAAAACACCTACTGTGTCTGCTATAAACAAACATCATATAACATCTATACCAACACAGAGCCTAGTACCATTCCACCATCAACTGGATCTGCTACAGTAGAATACCACTGCCATCTGGTCCACCGTGCTACTGAAGATATCACAGGTTCAGTATGCCACAGAACCACGTACTGTGTCTTCTATAACAAAACATCCAAGATAACATCTATACCAAACACAGAGCCTAGTACCATTCCAACCATCAACTGTACTCTGCAACAGTAGGAATCTCCACTGCATCTTGGATAACGGTTCTACGGAAGATTCACAGGTTCCGATGCCACAGAAACACCACCTACTGTGTCTGTATAACAGAAACAGCCAATATAACAACTATACCAATCCCAGAGCCTAGTACCAATTCCACCATCACTGTATCTGCTACAGTAGGAATATCCACTGCATCGGTAACCAGGTTCCTACTGAGATATCACATTTCCGATGGCCACAGAAACACCTAACTGTGTCTGCTATAACAGAAACATCCCATATAACATATACCAAACCCAGAGCCTAGTAAGCCCCCCCATTTGGATCATCAACTGTATCTGCCGGAGAGAGGAGAGGGGTTATAAATCTCCACTCATCTTTTACCACCAGATACTACTGAATATATCACAGTTTCTAATGCCACATAAATACCTACTCGTCTGTCTACCACAGAAACCTCCAATATAACCGTCTATCCCAAGCACAAGAGCCAGTACCATTGCAAAAATCCACCATATCTGCAAGCAGTAGGACTATGCCACTCATCTGGAACCAAGTTTACTACTGAAGTTTGATCACTATCTCCGATGGCCGACAAAACACGTACTTTGCCTTCCTACAACAGGAAACATCCACTATACTCTATAACCAAACACATCTAACCTAGTGCCATTCCACCATCAACTGTATCTGCTACAGTAGGAATATCCACTGCATCTGATACCACAGTTACTATTAAAAAAACCACCATTTCTGAAATACTAACTTCAGAAACACCTACTGTTTCTTCTACAATTGCAAAACCCACTATACCTACTACCATGGAAACCACAAAAACATCTTGTTCTTCTGGAACCTCAGAAACACCAACTGTGTCTCACTAACAAAGGCCACCCACTATACCACTACCCTGAACCACAAAAATCCACTTCTTCTACTGGAACACTCAGAACCCTACTGTGGTCTGCAAATGACGGCCACAGCACTCCCCACTATACTACGACCCACACAGAAACCACAAAACACCCTTCTACTGAACCTCAGAAACACCTACTGGTCTGCTACACCGCAACACCGCACGATACCTACTACCACACGGAAACTACAAACATCCACTTCTACTGGAAACTCAGAAACACCTACTGTGTCTGCTACAACCACAACACCCACTATACCTACTACCACAGAAACTACAAAAACATCCACTTCTACTGGAACCTCAGAAACACCTACTGTGTCTGCTACAACCACAACACCCACTATACCCACTACCACGGAAACCACAAACATCCACTTCCTACTGGAACCTCAGAAACACCTACTGTGTCTGCTACAAACACACACCCACTATACCTACTACCACCAACGAAACTACAAAAACATCCACTTCTACTGGAAACTCAGAAACAGCACTACTGTGTCGGCTACAACCACACACACCCACTAATACCTAGTGGGTTGGTGTTTTTGTTTTTTTATTTTTGTTTTTCTATCACGAACCACAAAACATCCACTTCTACTGGAACATCAGAAACACCATGTTCTTGCTGTAACAACCACACCCACTATACCAACTACCACGGAAACCACAAAAAAATCCACTTCTACTGGAACATCAGAAACCCTACTGTGTTCTGCTTGCACACCACAACACCCACTATACCTACTACCACGGAAACTACAAAAACATCCACTTCTACTGGAAACTCAGAAACACCTACTGTGTCTGCTACAACCACAACATCCCACTATAACCTACTACCCCAACAAGGAAAAGCCACAAAAAACATCCCTTCACTGGACCATCAGAGAAACACCTACTGTGTCTGCTGCAACCACAACACCCACTATACCTACTACCACGGAAACCACAAAAACATCCACTTCCAAACCTACTGCTTCAACTAGTAAACCCCCCAAACCAGAACGTAAGTTTTTTTGTACCCCTATCATTGCTTTATTGTTCTTTTATCTGTAATATAATGGATCAGGGGTCAACTAGATTTTATCTAAGGGATTTTGAATTTTAAGTTCCCACAAAACTTTGACCCGTCACATGGTGCAGTGTGTTTAGACCAAACAAGTTATCATTTTCAGATGTTAAATTACCTGTTCTAGATCTAAAATGTAGCATTTACTTCTCGTTTATAACCAAGAGTGTGAGTGTAAAATTGTTGTCAATAGTCTAGACAAAAAAAATGTTCTTTTCCTTAGAGGTCACTGCGAGAACAGTAACTGGCTCAGTACAACTGACTTGGATCAGAACGACAGATCAGACATTCAATAACGCAAATCCATACGTCCTTCCATTGCCCGAAACTCCGGCCTGCAACACATGTAAAGTCCGTATTGCTCAAGGGCATCTCGTCATGGTAACACGCTCGGGTTTGTGCCTTACAATACCCAGTTGCGTTTTGCAGTTATTTTTAACGATATGGAATCATTGGGTCATTGACTAATCCCATGTGGTCATTAACTAACACCACACAGTCATTAACTTACACCATAGGGTCATTAACTAACACCACACAGTCATTAACTAACACCACATGGCCTTTAACTAATACCACACAGTCATTAACTAACACCACACGGTCATTAACTAACACCACACGGTCATTAACTAACACCACATGGTCCTTAATTAATACCACACGGTCATTAACTAACACCACACAGTCCTTAACTAACACTAAGGGGTCATTAACTAACACTAAGGCATCATTAACGTTTTTTTGTTTAATTAAAGAGAAGGTCCCGTTTTATGTGATTCCCAAACCATTTTTTTTGCATTTCAGACGGTCCCTAACACCCTCTGCGTTTGTCAAATGCATAATTGAGTACTTTCCAGGGTATTTTGATTGCCCAACAGTTAATTCTTGAAATAAGAAGAAAGCAAGTTGCGTGGTGTTGTGTGGGTTTTTGCGTGCTTGACTAGCAGAAACGTCCTCAAGAACCTAACTTCAAGTTTTTTTCTTCCACTGATCTAACTGAATACAAACAGAATTTACCAGTTCTTTTTTAACTTATGGTATTTGTTTTGTTCACTGTTTACTGGTCTAGGTGAAGATACAAAGACCATGATTCTACAATACATTGTGAAAACAACAGTCAGGTAGGGGCCATTCTAACGTGGCCCAATGATTTAAAAATGGCTTCAAGACCTGAAAAAAAAAATACCACAGAAACCCATATAATATTATTTAGTATTTAAATATATATTTAAAATGGTTATTTAATGGTTTTACTTTTATTTTTTTTTTTTTGTTATTTTTTTTTTTTTTTATATTTTTTTTTTTTTTTTTTTTGTGTTTTTTTTTATTTTTATATCTGTTTATTTTTATTTCATCAGAAAGCATCCAAGGAAGATACTATAACTGTTACATGAAATGTTTCTACAGAAAAAAGAAAGTATATATTAACACAAATAGGCCATGGAGACATAATATTTATATAAAGGGACCCATAGAGGGACATTATTTTCTCTTATTTTTCTATTCTGGATCCTGGCATGAGGTGGGACCATCAAGCAAGTTGTTTTCTGTTAATTTGAGGGAGTAGGTTAACAATTACCTGTCGCTTACTGTACTTTTCTAATAGAAATAATTAACAGTAGGGAAGAAGGGTCTATGTAACATGTCCCATTTTCGGATCAGAATGATGGCGTCCTTTAAATGGACTTAAATGTTAATTTTCATCAATTAATTTGTTTTGTGGTTTTTGGCGTTTTTTTTTTTTTTGGCTTTCATCAGCTCTCTGAAACTGAATCGTTTATTATTTCTACTCTGACCATGTTAGTAAAAAACCACTGTTTTCATGTTTTCTCTATCAGTAACTTATTTGATTTCCACTAATGTTTATATTTGTTTGAGAAAAAATAAATATTGATTGGATGAGACTGAATATTTTTAATTTTACACTTCAAAAGCATAAGCAAATCCCTATACATCAGTCTGCACTTTTGAAAGGAAAGCAATGTGATGTCAGGGGACGATGATGTAATTTTTTGCAATGTAGTATTTTATTGATGAAAAAAATTTACTGAACTGAATATAGTTGATAACTCCTAGCATCAGACAGAGGGTGATTGGACATATTAGAATATAATCTCAAAGCTAAAGCTTATTGGTGATTGTTTGTGAAAATGAAAACTGCATGTTAGGTTAATAAAACGCCACAGATGGTTAACATCGTTTCAGGACTCATGAAAAAACTATTTGTCTGTCAGCGCTTTATGAAATATAGTTTAAATTTAGTAATTTTTATCTTAGCAAAAAGGTGTTAGAAGATTTGAGGATTGAACCTGGGTTAGAAGCAATGGACATATGAAATCACTAGTAGTTGTTGCTATAATTATACCATTGGAAGAAAGATTTATAGCTGATTTGTCACTGGAAAAAACATTCAAACACAAGGGAATCCAGTGCGTTGTGTGAATAAGGTTTGGTCCGGGCCCCTGGAAACTCGTCTTACAACATGTGTACTATGTCATTTCAATGACCAATGGGTGCTAGCAGGATTGTTCGAAAAGGTAGGATGTTCCGATTGAGTGCAGGTGTTGTGTTATGAATGGGCTGCAAGAAGTCTGCACTGCGGACCTTTATAAACCAACGATAAGGACAAACACCAATAAATGACCCTTATCGTATAATGGCTATGATCATTTGCACATGATGGTATAGATTTTTACAAATATACATTGTTATGTAGCAACAATTTTAAGAGTGGACTTTTTAATTTGGATCAAGTTAAGGTTGTTAAACATTAATAATAGCTATGCATTTCAATGGGGAGGTGCAGTGGAGCGAAATCTATATAACAGTCAATCAGTAGGCCACCAAGTGACGTCATGTCTTTCATTGACCCTCCCCTATCTCTCCTCACTGTATTATCATTTATATAGGAAACCCTTGTTATTTTTGACAGACAATGCTCGGGTCTTCTTTGTCTTCACGGGAGGGTGTGTCGGGCCTGGGGTTTTTTTTGGCTGGGCCTTATGTATTATAAGTAGAGATGTCCGAACTTTCGAAAGTTGGTCGTTTCGAACTTTGAACTATATGGATATGTTCGAAAAACTGACCCATTAAAGTCAATGGGAGTCAAAATTCGTTTGAAAAGTTCAAGAAATACACTTAAATTATAAATGGTAACTTAATGTAATGGCTGAGGGACCTGGGAAAATGCGTCTGGGGAATACATTCGAATATCCAGGACTTTGGAAAAAATCGATTTTACTCTTCAGCGTGCTAATTTCAAGCCTCTCGCGTTCAAATATTTGATAATTATTTCCCATCAAACAACTCGCGGATTGATAATGCGCATTTACTTGCGTATTTTATAGGTATAATGAGACCTTTATCACGATTCGATACTCGTATAGGTATTATAATGGACATTTTACTCACGGATTCGATACTGCGTATAGGTTTAATGGACATTTTTACTCGCGGTTCGATGCTCGTGTATAGGGTATTGTATGGTTAAATAGGACATTTTACAGAAGATATAGGTAGTAATAGTGTATAGTATAATAGACATTTTACTCGCGGATTCGATACTCGTTGTATAGGTTAATAGACATGTTACGCGCGGATTCGATGCTCGCTTGCGGATTCGATGCTCGCGTATTAGGATAATAGACATTTTACCGCAGATTCGATGCTCGCGTATAGGGATAATAGGACATTTTACTGCGGATCGATGCTCGCTTATAGGTTAATAGACATTTTAATTGCGGATTCGATACTTGCGTATAGGTAATAAAGAACATTTTACTGCGGATTCGATTGCTCGCGATATAGGTATAATAGACATTTTACTTGCGGATTCGATGCTCGCGTATAGGTATAATAGGAACATTTTTTTTTACTTGCGGGAGTCGATGGTCGCGTCTAGGTACCACATAGATTTACTAGTAGGGATCGATTGCTCGCGGAGAGGTATAATAGACATTTACTTGCAGATCGATACTCGGTATAGGTTGAATCAGACATTTGTACTTGCGGATTCGTGGTGCGCGTAGGTATAATAGACATTTTACTTGCGGATTCGATGGTGCGATAGTATAATAGGACATTTTACTCGCGGGGATTCGAGGTCGCGTTATTTATTAGGTCTAATATAAACCCATTTACTCGCGGGCGAAAAATTCAAATAGCTGTTTGAAAATTCAAAGATTGCAGTTAATAGCTGATAAAAAAAATTGCAAAAAAAGCACAGTTGAACAGGGAAAGTCGGGTAAAAGTCCAAAAAATTTTGTTTCAATTGACATGAACTCGGATTTTCGTTAATTTCAACAAGTTGCTGTGGATGATCTTTGTTTTTGTTCATTATACTTATGTTCTGTTATTTGTACATCTACACAGGTTGATAAATCAGATTTGTCTGTCCCATAGGAAGAATACTGATCTTCGTATCCTGGATCACCATGAGCCCAAAATTAATCCAATTCAACTGGATGAAAGAAATGGCTCTACGATCCATTATGGACGTCTCTCTGAAATGTAAAGAGCGGAGGAAAAGATCTTGTCCCAAGTGAACCATAGGTAAACAATAACAATCATATTCTTTGACAAATGGCTCAATTCTTCGGGATTTAGTTGTCTCTTAAAACATTACGGGAGTGTAATAACAGTTCTTTCATTAAAAATGGTGATATTTTGCCCAACCAATCAGATTTCAAATAGTAAAGAAACATCTGATTGGTTGGGGTAAAATTAACACCAGAACTGTTATCACAAATACAGGATTAAGGCTGAGGCCAAATATGACGCGCTCATGGAAAAAGCAAGTGTGCGAACGCTCGAGTTTGGGCACGCGTTCCCGAGTATGATCGAGATTCTCGACGACTCGATGGTAAATCCCGATCGATCGTGTGGTTTACCTATGGGGACGGCCACGGTTGATCGCAACAAAATTGTCGGCGATGGTCGACGTATAGGTATCATGACATTTTACTCGCGGGATTCGATGGTCGCGTATAGGTTATAATAGACATTTTACTCGCGGATTCGATGGTCGAGTATAGGTATAATAGACATTTTACTCGTGGATTCGATGGTCGCGTTATAGGTTTAATAGACATATTACTGCGGATTCGTGTCGCAGTATAGGTATAATAGACCCATTTTAATCGCGGATTCGAGGTAGCGATGAGAGTATAATAGGACATTTTACTCGCGGATGCGATGGTCGCCCGTATTTATTTTTATTATAGGGATAATAGACATTTACTCGCGGATTCGATGGTCGCGTTTATAGGTATAATAGACATTTTACTCGCGGGGATTCGATGGTCGCGTCTTAGGTTATAATAGAATTTTACGTTCGCGGATATTCGATGTGGTTTAGGTATAATAGACATGTTACTTGCGGATTCGAGTGCCTATAGGTATAATAGACATTTTACTTGCGGATTCGATGGTCGCGTATAGGATTAATAGACATTTTACTAGCGGATTCGATGGTCCGTATATGTATAATAAAACATTTACTCGCGGGTTGAAAACTTCTTAAAATCGCTGTTGAAAATTCAAATTTGAGTTAATCGTGATAAAAATGACAAAAAATCAAGTTGAACAGGGGAAAGTCCGGGGGTTTTAAAAAGTCCAAAACTTTTGTTTCAATTTTTTTTAGAACATGAATCGGAATTTTCGTCATTTCAAAAAGTTCTGTTGGATCTGTGGTTTTGTCCATTATATTATGTTCTGTTTTTCGTACACTACACATGTTGATAAATCAGAATGTCTGTCCCATAGAATACTATCTTCTTTATCTGGATCACCCATGAGCCAAAAATGAATCCCATTCCACTGAATGAAAGAAATTCGCGCTCTACGATCCATTTATGACGGTCTCTGAAAAAAATGGGGGTTTAAAGAGCGGAGGAAAAGATATTGTCTACAATGAAACCTATAGGTAGTAAACCAATAACAATCATATTTCTTTGACAATATGGCCAATTCTTGGGATGTAGTTGTCTCTTAAACTTTACAGGGAGTTTGTTACTAAACAGTTCTTATCATTAAAAATGGTGATAATTTTGCACCAACCAATCAGATTTCAAATAGTAAAGAAACATTATGATTGGTTGGGGAAAATTAACACCAGAACTGTTATCACAAATACAGCATTAAGGCTGAGGCCACAATATCCGCGCTCAGGAAGCAAGTGTAGGAAAACGCTCGCGTTTGGGCACGCGTTCCCGATTATGATCGCGCCCCCATCTCTTACGACATCGATGGGTAAATCACAGATCGATCGTGTGGTTTACCAATGGGGACCGCACGGTTGTGATCGCAAAAATGTCGGCCGCAGGACACTATGGCAGACGGGAACATTGCCCCGGCCAATAGCTCGCTGTAGCAAGTGCTCGGTCGTGACAAATAGTCCCCTTCATGTGTACCCCAGCCTAGGGATTTGCCCAGACAGATACTGTATCATGCAAATCAAGTTAGGATACAATGCCAGAAAACCCCCAACTTTATAACAACCTGGGAAACTAGACAGATCCTTGATGGAATGGAATGCAATTACAATCCCAAAACTTCTAATGCTAGCAACCTCTTACATATGTAGAACCCTGTAAAGACCACATTTTCCTTTTCTGCGATTGCTTCGCGTTAAAACATACATTCAGGGAACACACCCTAAATGATCCAAGGTTATAAGAGGGAAATACCCGCTGAGAGATTAATATAAGAATGTTCATATGGTAGAAACCCAAAGAACTTCCATATTGTTGCTGTGCTTCACGATGGTTAGAAAAATCTCCAGGAAGATCAGTTCTTACATATACAAGAAGATCAATGCCTTGAAACAATTACATAAATGCGGACGTATGCAAAATAGTTCAGACCGGTCAATCACAAAATCACAGTTTTAGGAGCTCACAATATCATCCTAACATTATTTCATTAAAATATGGAGCTTGCCCACAAATATTACAAAATCTGGAGAATTCCAAGTGTGCGGGTGAAAAGAGACAGTCAATACTCGAGAGATGACATAATATTGGGAAACTGTGATGTAGCAAGTGCACTGGAAATGGGATGAAATTTAGTGTCTGTGTCAGGGATAGGTGGATTTGGGAGAGGGGATGGACATGAGTAATCTTGAAACTTATCAGCAGACAAAAGGCCAGCTTCCAAATGAAATGGGAGATGGGTAAATAAAAGAAACAAAACTCCACTTGGAAATCGACTACAAGAGCCCTGGAAATCTCCATGATCACAAGGATATGGGTTACTTAAAACGTCGAGAGATTTGAGAAAGTTACGGGAAGGTGAGTTTGTTTTTTCTATTAGGCCTAATTTCAGGAATGTTTCTCATGCTCAGGTGGTTTATTTCTTTTTTTTTTTTTTTAAATTTCTACTGAAAGGAGAACATCGAACAAAACAATTGATCCAATCTCTTTTAAATATAATTTATGCTCTGTTAAAACCAAGGTACTCCTTGATCCCACTCACTGCATCATAATTATGATACATGTATCAAAGTGTCCTAACCTACCTATTGCAAGGGCACAACTATGCCAATGTAGGCTTGGTGAGTGAACATTGTTTTTTTTAGGCCCATTTTGTCTCCAATATTTTTCACCATTAAATAGTTTGTTTCATTAATTTCAGAACAATAGCATTTTATTTCTATGCCAGATGAGGTGGCCCAAAGTGGCCCTTAGGTCTTTGACACTCGTATGATAGAAAGCTGGTAAGCATCTGTGAGCTTGTTATGAAGTTTGCATTGTTTTAGAATCAACTAGCAAACCTCAATTTCTTAAAGGGGACACTCTATACTGGAAAAAATGAATTTGCATCATTTAAAGGGAACTGTGGTCTCAAACAAAGTCGAGTGTTTTAAATGCAAGGCAAGTGTCTACCTTTAAAACGAGCCACCAACACTCTCTACTGCCCTCCACAGCCAAAGATCTACCGAAATGAAATGACCATGAAAGTTTAATGGCGTGGGAGGCTGACACATGGCATTCCTTAAGGCTTTCTCTGCACAGTGCCGCCCGGTTGAGCACAGCCTCAGACTTTCCCTCGTGTGTGAGGGAGAAATAAGTCCCTCCTCCTTCTGCTGTTGAAGCCGACAGAGAAGGTTTAATGGAATCTTACAGCACCTCTCTCTCACTAGGTGGCAAACAGCCTTTTCAGGCAGAGTTTCTCACTCTGGAACAGAGTTATCGGGGGGGGGGGGGGGGGCGGGGGGTGTCAGAGTGGCCCACAGCACATGGTGAGCGGGTTATTTTGGCACTCGTGAGTGGGACGGGACCACGGGCACCGCGAGTGGGCAGGCCACAATGGGGCTTGTAAGGGGAATGGGCCAAGGGGGGCCTGCAATGAGGGACCAGAGAGCTGCAAAGGGGAGGAACACAGGCAGATTGACTGACAGGTTTCAGAGCAGGAAGTGCAGGGGAACAGGTGAGGCTGCTGCCATCAAAAACAACAAAAATGTAAATATCTTCAAAAACTATTTAAAATAAACAATTGAAAATGATTGCAAAATTCTCAAGAGATGAGAGCAATTCTATCAATTTATCTAAAGTCATTTGGACCACAGTTCCCCTTTAATCTACTAAATTGCATGCATGTAAGTAGCACATTTGCATGTGTGGCTGCAGGACCTTCAATCCGCAAACATTTGTTTAGGAGCGTATCCCCCTCCCTCTTAACCATCCACTTCCAGCTGACCTGCCTTGTTCCCCACAAACCAACTGTCCAGACTTAAAGGGTATGTGCTCCTTAAAAAAAAATTCCCACCAAGATTCCCCCTGTACCCCCAGCCCCAACCGCTCTGTAGTATATAAGACAAATGCACCCAAAACTTACTACCTTCATCTTGCCTCGCCGCGCTAGCTTGAGAGTAAGGGGGAGGGGGGACATGGGGCTTG
This sequence comes from Hymenochirus boettgeri, assembly GCA_019447015.1. NCBI lineage: Eukaryota > Metazoa > Chordata > Amphibia > Anura > Pipidae > Hymenochirus > Hymenochirus boettgeri. The sequence continues at coordinate 63,542 of JAACNH010000799.1, read as the reverse complement.
CCAAGGGGATGGGGACCCGGGGCCCACGATTGGGAAGGGCCAGCAAGTGGGGGGATTAAAAAAAGCAGTCTGTGGGATGTTGGATGTTCTCACCACCCCCATCCTACCTTATTCATGGCACTGAGATGTGCCACCACAGGATTCGAGGAGGAAAGGTATTTCGACCGCAGATTCAGAGAACCTCCCTTCCCCTAATTTCTGAAGTGATTTCTTCCATTTGGATGTGCACACGTAGAGAGGGGGGGTTGATGGGTGTTTTAAAGGTTGACCTGGGCCCTTTCATTTAAAATAAAATTGTTTGGAAGACACAGTTCCCCTTTTTTAAAAGGGGAACTGTGCGTTCCAAAAAATGGACGTTAGGGGTAAATGAGGTAAATGATAGGGAATTGCTCCCCTGAGGAGTTTTGCAATTTTATTTTTGAAGATCTTTACATTTTTGTGGGATTTGGCACCACATCACCAGGTCCCTGCCACTTCCGCTTCCTGCTCTGAACTGTCAGTCAATCTTTCCTGTGTCTCCCTCTCCCCTTGCAAGCCCCCATGGCCCCTCCCACTCAGGACCCCATGGGTCCCTCCAGTGGCAGGCCCCGTGGCCCATTATTCTTTACACCCATGGGCCCTGCCCACTCGTGGCGTGCCGTGGCGCCGCCACTTGCAGGTTGTCTAAGCCCTCCCACTCTCGGGTCATGCCTAAGCCCAATACACTCACGGTGTCTAAGCCCCGCCACTCGCGTTTGCGGGGTACTCGACCCCCCTCCATACAGAAAACTCTTTGGATTAGACCTTTTCAGGCAGAGTGAGAACTCTGACTAAAAAAGCGTTTTCAAAGTGAAGAGAAGGGGCTGTAGATTCCCTTACATTCTCGGTCAGGACTTTCACACAGCAGAGAGGAGGGAAGTCTGAGGCTGTGCTCGATGGCGGCACTGTGCAGGAGAAGCCTCAGAATGTCACAAGTCAGCCCTCCACACCCATGTTAAACTTTCTGGTCAGTCATTTCTGTAATCTTGGGCTGTGGAGCACGTAGAGAGGTGTTGATGGCTTGTTTAAAGTAGGAACCTTTCATTTAAACTTAACTGTTTGGAGACCACAGTTCCCATTTGAAACTGTTTAGGGGACCATGCCACGAAGAAGGACGATCGTCGACATCTCTAATCCAGAGGTCAACTTGGGAGTCCTCCAAGCCTCAATCATAGGGACACTACACTTACAATTCCCAAGACCCAAGTGGAAGGGGGGGGGCCCTGCATATGTCGGGGGCCAAGGGGACAAGTAGACTTCCGCCTGGTCCCCCAACCGATCATTTTTTTTTAGAAAGTGCCCTAAAACTTTTACTTACTCCCCTCTTTCCTTCGCCACGCTGCGGCCCTCGCTGCGAGGAGGCAAGCAGAGGGCGGGACCGGCAGTTCAGCGGTCTGTGATTGGATGAGTGGCAGCCAATCACGGACGTGGCTGCCGGTATTTCAGTGCAACATGCAGCGGGAGGATGATAAAGAGTGGAGGTAGTAAAAGTTTGGGGCACTTTTAAAAATAGAAAAAATGATTGACGGTTGTTGGGGCTGGGTGACCAGGGGAAGGTATATCAAAGGGGATAAATGTAGGGGAAGGGCCAACTTCTCGAGAGGACAGGTAGGAGGCAGAGCCATATAGACTATTGCTATCCTCTGGTGGGCAGTTTTTGGGGACTTTGGGGGGGACACTTGAAGAAACATATGAAGCTGGGATGTGAGGTCAGGGATAAAACTACACTACACAATGGGGCCAGTTAGTGGGGGGATTATAGTTTTGGGGGTGGACATGCCCTTTAAATAGAGTCTGATTGGTGGGTAAAAATTAGCACCATTTTAAACAATAGAACTTTTATGTATTCTCCCTGATGTGTGTTAGTTTACGAATTCAACAGCTGCCCAAAATGTTAAATGGGGTATATATTTATACCTCTCGTAAATAAATAGAAAGAGGCTGCTTTTAGCCCCAATTATGAGGGTATTAAAGAGTGAAAGGCTTCTACTATCGTACAGAGCCAGGTACCTTCAATTATTTCTATGCTAATGAAGTGAAGGTACAGATTGTAAGACGTTCACCGGTTGTAAAGTCTTTGATCTGCACAAATTGTCTTGGCCCATCCTCTGCCAAATTTTAAAAGGTGGTAGGGGTATCTTCAGGGTCCGGGACTGACAGTAGATTGATAAAAGTTTTGGACGTATGGGAGTGTGTATTTTTAGTCTTAATGTTGGGTACGGCTAGTGTGGGGTTTTTGGTGTAACAGGTGATTACGTGATTGTTATCTAGTTAATAAGCTGTGTATATTTTATACTAGTGACTGATGTTAGTTGAGGCAGGCCAATATAATTAAACGTCTAGATAAATTATTATAGGGGGAGACCCCCAAGGTGGAGTAGTGGTACCCATAGTTTGATACATTGTTGGCTGCTATATAAACATCCTTACCTTACATTTCTGATCCTATGGGGTTCTACTGCAGGTGCTTGATCAAAGTCAGAAAAAGTTGACAAGAGTAGGAGCGTCAGTGATCCAAGGTCCTGGTGCTTCTTAACCTCAATAAGGACTGTGACGTTGTAGGGGAGCCACCCCCTCCTCCACCCTCCGATCCCCTCTATTGCTGCCTCTTTACTCCTAGCTTAAAACACTTTTGGCCTATATGTACTCTCCCTTGCCCACCCCCCAAAACCGCCCAAATTAGACTCTAATAAAAGCTTCCGAATCAACTTCAGCCTTCACTGCCGCCAACGGTCTTCATTGTTGGCAGCCGCTTCTGTGATGGCGGGACCCGGACCCTCTCTGCTGCTTCCTGGTAGCAATAGAGCTGGAGAACGAAACAGCCGCGGTGTGGAAGGGCTGCAAATATGATTGGGGAACTTTATTAAAGGACAAATTGTGGTGGTGGGTGGGCAAGGAGCAGAGCATATCTATGGCTAAAGATTTTTTAGGTGTGGCATACCTGGCTAACTATGACCGTGTAAACTAGATAGCTTGATGCCTTTTTTGATAAAAAAAGGACGTTTTTTTTTCTCTAAATAGTCATTTTAATTCACCCGACTTCTCAATCTAATTTTTGAGGCTCCAAAAGTGCAACTGTGCTATGTGACATTAATATGGCGATTGCCGCAACAAAAAAAAAGGCAGTTTCTTGGAGTTAGTTGTCCTTTAGGGGGAGGCCACACTTGCAACGCACAGGAATCGCCACCACCAACTCGCGAGCGTTTATCGCAACACGATTGTGGTGCGCGATTCGTTATGCGTTTCACGTTCGGTTTTGCGACTTGCTTTTTGGCCACTTTTGCGGTATGTGGAAATGCATGCGTTACGCACAAAAAGATGGTGAACGCATTGCGTACCAAACGCGCAACGGAATGCGCATCGCGCATTGCGCATCGGAAAATGCCAGGAATTTCGCATTCCGCGATTTTATTTAGCGGAAATCGCGCTAGGGTGGCTAGCCCTTAAGGTTTAACAAAAGGCAGAGACGTTTAATTCTATGCAATTCCTCATCAGCCCAAAGAATTATAAATGTGGAGAGCCAGTTGTCAGGACAATCCTGGGATAGAATAATCAGACCTTAATTGACTTCTCCAATCGATTAGGGCCAAGATGGTGAGGCCCAACTACAGATCGAGGAAACCAACCCTTGCTGTTTTGTGACTGACCTGCCACATATTAAAGCTTCCATGTGGCACTTACTAAGGTAATGAGGAAGGCTTCATTATCTAATACTGTGATTACAAATGGAACGGATTAGCCAAGTGCAGAAACGTGTTTCTACATCATAGGAGAGGGCCCCATGGGAGGAGGACAAGGAAACCTTCATGTAGAAACACTCTATCGAGTGTATTTTCAGAGCTTGGCAACATGCTGGGTGGGTGGGTCCTGTTTCTAGTGTGTCCATCAGCACAGAGTGGAGATAGCTGAGAGAGAATTTCTTCCATATCCAAACAATGGGCCAAGCTTTAGTAATCCCCATTTTACAAAGATAAATATTCAGTTCCATTCTAGTTTACGAAAGGAGAATGAGTCTTTACTTCCTTACAGTAATTACTGATGCATCGCAAGCCTGCCAACTCTGTGATTGACGAACGTTTCTACCACCGCACTGCCAAATCACCTTACTTATAATTACGGAACTGCTGTACAATACATGGATCGGGGTATATTTACCCTCGATTACCAATTGGTATTTACCACATGATGAGCAAATACAAAGATTTTAATTAAAATGCAGCTGCAGTATTATCCAGCTATACTGCATTAATACCATTCCGACACTAGGTGTCACTTTAATTTTCTCACCACTGACATTTCTCTAAGAGGGGACAGAAATCGGTGTTGCACATCGTTAAGGTTAATTGCAGGGTATTCCCATGCAATGGCTCAGTGTGCAGCTTTATATCCTTTTGGCTGAGAATCACAGGTGGCTTTTTACAGGTACGCATTTACAGTAATAAAAAAATTATTTATTGCACAAGAAATTCCTGCCAAAGATCCAAGTTCAAAGCGGAGTAGTTTCGAATGGAATGTTTGCATGCAGCCGGTCTCCTAGCACATATGATAAAACACCCTGCGTTGTAACCTGATTTTAACAGATTCCCTACTTTTCTTTTGGTGTATCAAAAGCCATAGATAGGACAAGTAAACCTCGTCACGCTGTATTTAACATTTAATCAAACATTGGAATCAATGGGTTCGTGCTTGTTGCCCATGACAAAGATGTTCCCGGGACTGAACCAATGTGTGAAGGGTCAAGCGAAATGACCTTTGGCAAACTGAAATATCAATGGGCGAAAAAGAAACACAATAAAGGTACAGAGTAAGTGCCTTTGAGAAGCAGAAGTTAGTAGGGTGTGGCCAGTTGAAGTAAGCAGGGAAGTAGTTGTGGCCAGTTTATAAGGAGTCGTAGTGGCAGTAAAAGCAGGAAGTAGTATGTGGCAGTTTGTGTGAGGTAAGCAGACGGAGTAGTAGTATGTAGCCAGTTTGAAGTAAGCAGGAAGTAGTTATGTCGCGCCAGTTTGAAGTAAGGCGGAGAAGTAGTAGATGTGCGCCCAGTTTGAAAGAGCAGAAGTAGATGAGGCCAGTTGAAGTAGAAGGAAGTAGTAGTAGCCAGTTTGAATAGTAAGCAGAAGTAGTATGTGGCCAGTTTCGAAAGTGTGAACGCAGAAGAGAGAAGGAGTATGTGTGACAGTTTGAAGAAGTAAGAGGACGTAGTAGATGTCGGTCCAGTTGGAAAGTAAGCGGAAAGTAGTATGTGGCCAGTGGATTTGGAAATACCACAGCTACAGCACACCTTACCTGGCTCCTTTAATGGCCAATGAGAATTATACAATCTGTGAAATACATTCGGCTTGACGAAGGGGGGTCTGGCATAGAGGGACCCCCAAGGACCAAAAACATCAAAATAAAGCAATCTTTAGTTTCATTGATAAAAATACTTATTTCAACTTCCAATTGACCAGCGTCTGAATTGCACTTTTATTTAATGGCAAGAGGGTCAAAGAGTTTTTCCCTTGCTGTTTCATCTTAAAGCGCACCACCCCCCCGCCAAAATTGAAATTTTAACCCCATACTGGCCCCACTCTGTAAGTGTTTACAAAAATCCTTTACCTTACATCCCAGCTCCTTATGGTTTGCAATGCTTGCCCCTCCAAAGTACAGGGAAGTGTAGTGTAGAAGCTTGTGTGACTCATCCATGTGCCTGTCATCGCCTCAACCTCGACATGGTAGAGTCATGCGCAGGAGATCTCTTCCCCACCTCCCTCTCCCTATCCCTTTTGTCTTCTCCCTCCACCTAGTTGTAAAACCCCTGTATATATTATAGATATTGGCCCCCAGCCCCAAACCGCCGTAATGGAATTGTTAGAAATCCCTCGATAGATACTACCTTCCCTCTATCCTAGGCCGTTCTGAGCAGCCGGCAGCGCGTCCCTGATTGGCTGCAGATCTAGCCAATCCAGGAGTGCAGTGACGTGGGTCCGCCCACCTGCTTGCAATTCCGTGCAAGCAGAGGGCGGGCAGGCAAGCGGAGGATAGAGGGAAGTAAGAACAATTTGGGCAGCTTTCTAACAATTTATACGACGTGTGGGGGCGGGGGGACCAATAACTATAATATTATAAAAAATTCAAAAAGGGTGGACAGCCCTAATTTATAACAATTCAGATGGTAGCTTTTACTGTTCTAGTGCATCAGTTGGCTGCTGTGAGATTAAACAGATTGCACCATTTAATTTTTTTTGCTTTTCTTCGTTCTTTAAATCCACACCCATTACAATAAAAAAGTCGTATTTAGACCAATAACCCATTACAAAAATAAGTCCAAATGACCATAACCCAGTACGGGAACACAGTGTGCTAAAAATGTCCACGGGGAGATGTAATTTTGCATCCAACCAATCACAATGTTAGCTTTAAAGTGGTAAATAACATATGATTGGTTGGGACAAAACAAGCACCATTTTTAACGATAAGAACTTTATGACATCTCTCTGGTAGACTTATTAGATTTATTGAGGCGAGATTGCATCTGATTACATTTATTGGATGCCCTTTGGGACCATTGAGGCAGAGCAGAGATAGTTAAAACAAACAGGAACTTAACATGTTATTAAAACGGAAGACAGGGATTCTGTGTCTATAAACCCAAACTTCTTAATGATGTGCACAAAAGTCGTGCATAGGACCAAGTTGAAGGATTTGGATAAAAAATACCTTTTATTGCTATATTGGCAAAGCTTTCAATCATTTAGTTTATACAAAGTATTATTGATATCCAAGATGTCTTCATTCATCAATGGACTAATACGGTACAAATCTCTATCTACTACTGATAAGGACAAGTATAATCCTAAAATCTTATGTTTTATCTGTAGGAGATTTACGTTTAAACATCACTAATAAACTGACCGTATCCCTGTATAGAGAAAGGACATTTGAAATCTCCGATTGTACATCAGGCCTGGGGAAGAGTAAAGAAAACAAGTCATCCTTGCAAAAGATCTGCGTTATTTCTTTGCAGGGGAAAAATTCAAATAAATCACAATCCTAGTGTTTGTTTTATAACGTAATAAAGAAGCAATGAGCATAAAAAGGATTCCCCAAAACCACGTGACCAGCATTGAGTGTAGGGATGTAGAGTGTCAGGCCCATAAGCCAAGGCGCGATTTATTAAAGCATTGTTACGATAACAGTCTTAATTACCAGCCCCATGGTTTGGTAGTTAATGGGAACTCGGTGTGGTGTTAGTAATGAACCCTATGTGTGGTAGGAATTAATGATGTGTGGTGTTAGTGTAATGACCCTATGGTGTAAGTTAATGACTGTGTTGGTTAGTTAATGACACATGGGATTAGTCAATGACCCAATGGTGTTAGTTAATGACGGTGTGGTGGTTAGTTAATGACCAATGGGATTAGTCAATGACCCATGGTGTTAGTTAATGACGTGTGTGGTGTTAGTTAAGACCAAGTGGTGTACAGTTAATTGACCATGTTGTGTTAGTTAATGACCCTATGGTGTAAGGTAATGACCACAATGTGTTAGTATGACCGGGTGGTGTTAGTTAATGACCAAATGGGATTAGTCAATGACCCAATGGTGTTAGTTAATGACCGTGTCATGTTAGGTAATGGACCTCATGGTGTTAGTTAATGACCCCATGGTATTAGTTAATGACCCCATGGTGTAGTTAATGACCGTGTCATGTTAGTTAATGACCTCATGGTGTAGTTAATGACCCATGGTATTAGTTAATGACCCCATGGTGTAGTTTAATGACCGTGTCATGTTAGTTAATGTCCTCATGGTGTTAGTTAATGACCGGTCATGTTAGTTAATGACCTCATGTGTTAGTTAATAACCCAATGTTGTTAGGTAATTGACCCCATAGGTATTAGTAATGGATCATGGTGTTAGTTAATGATCGTGTGTGGTGTTCGTTAATGACACCATGATGTTAGTAATGGACCGAGGGCTCCGTGTGTGTTAGTAATGAACGTGTGTGGTGTTAAGACCATTGTTAGTTATGAGCCTGTTTAGTTAAGTGACCCTTAGTGTTAGGTAATGGACGTTGTGGTGTAGTTAATGAACTGTTGTGGTATTAATTAAGGACCATGTGGTGTTAGTTAATAACCATGGTGGTGTTAGTTAATGACTGGTGTGGTGTTAGTTAATGACCTATGGTAAGTTAATGACCACATGGTGTTAGTTATGACGTTGTGTGGTGTTAGTTAAGACCACATGGGATTAGTCAAGACCCAATGGTGGTAGTTAATGGACCGTGTGGTGGTAGTTAAGGACCATGTGGTGTAGTTAATGACATTGTTGTGTTAGTTAATGACCCTATGGTGTAAGTTAATGACCACATGTGTTAGGTAAGACCGTGTGGTGTTAGTTTACATGACCACATGGGATAAGTCAATGACTCGAGCATGGTTTTAGAGTTAATGACCGTGTCAATGTTAGTTAATGACCTCTGGGTTAGTTATGACCCCATGGTATTAGTTAATGACCCACTGGTTTAGTAAGACCGTGTCATGCTTAGTTAAGACCTCATGGTGTAGTAATGACCCCATGGTATTAGTTAATGACCCCATGGTGTGTAGTTAATGACCGTGTAAGTGTAGTAATGTCTCATGGGTTAGTTAATGACCGTGTCATGTTAGTAATGACCTCATTGGGTTCGTTAATAACAACCAATGGTTGTTAGTTAATGACCCATGGTCTTAGTTAATGATCCCATGGGTGGTAATATGTGTATGCTGTGTGGTGATCGGTTATCGACACCAATGAGTGTAGTTAATGAACCGGTGTGGTGTTAGTTAAGTGACCGTGTGGTTGTTCGTTAATGAGACCCCAATGGTGTAGTTAATGATGACCCCTTAGTGTTAGTTAGGACTGTGTGGTGTTAGTTAATACCGTTGTGGTATTAATTAAGACCATGTGGTGTTTAGTTAATGACCGTGTGGTGTTAGTTAATGACCGTGTTGGTGTTAGTTAATGACTGTGTGGTATTAGTTAAAGGCCATGTGGTGTTAGTATATGACTGGTGTTGTTAGTTAATGACCTATGGTGTAAGTTATGACTGTGTGGTGTTAGTTAATGACCACATGGGATTAGTCAATGACCCAATGGTGTTAGTTAATGACCGTGTGGTGTTAGTTAATGACCACATGGGATTAGTCAATGACCCAATGGTGTTAGTTAATGACCGTGTGGTGTTAGTTAATGACCAAGTGGTGTTAGTTAATGACCATGTTGTGTTAGTTAATGACCCTATGGTGTAAGTTAATGACCACTGGTGTTAGTTAATACCGTGTGGTGTTAGTTAATGACCACGGGATAGCATGCCCAATGTGTTAGTTAATGAACTGTCATGTTAGTTAAGCCCTCATGGTGTTAGTTAATGACCCCATGGTATTAGTTAATGACCCATGGTGTTAGTTAATGACCGTGTTTTGTTAATGACCTCATGTTGTTAGTTAATGACCCCATGGTATTGTTAATGACCCATGGGTTAGTTAATGACCGTGTCATGTTAGTTAATGTCCTCTGGTGTTAGTTAATGACCGTGTCATGTTAGTTAATGACCTCATGGTGTTAGTTAATAACCCAATGTTGTTAGTTAATGACCCCATGGTATTAGTTAATGATCCCATGGTGTTAGTTATGAGGTTTGGGTGTTCGTTAATGACCCCATGATGTTAGTTAATGACCGTGTGTGTGTTAGTTAATGACCGTGTGGTGTTAGTTAATGACCTGCAAGGTGTTGTTAATGATGCCTTAGTGTTAGTTAATGACCCCTTAGTGTTAGTTAATGACTGTGTGGTGTTAGTTAATGACCGTGTGGTATTAATTAAGGACCATGTGGTGTTAGTTAATGACCATGTGGTGTTAGTTAATGACTGTGTGGTGTTAGTTAATGACCCTATGGTGTAAGTTAATGACCACATGGTGTTAGTTAATGACCGTGTGGTGTTAGTATGTTTAATGACCACATGGGATTAGTCAATGACCCAATGGTGTTAGTTAATGACCGTGTGGTGTTAGTTAATGACCATGTGGTGTTAGTTAATGACCATGTTGTGTTAGTTAATGACCATGGTGTAGTTAATGACCACATGGTGTTAGTTAATGACCGTGTGGTGTTAGTTAATGACCACATGGGATTAGTCAATGACCCAATGGTGTTAGTTAATGACCGTGTCATGTTAGTTAATGACCTCATGGTGTTAGTTAATGACCCCATGGTATTAGTTAATGACCCCATGGTGTTAGTTAATGACCGTGTCATGTTAGTTAATGACCTCATGGTGTTAGTTAATGACCCCATGGTATTAGTTAATGACCCCATGGTGTTAGTTAATGACCGTGTCATGTTAGTTAATGTCCTCATGGTGTTAGTTAATGACCGTGTCATGTTAGTTAATGACCTCATGGTGTTAGTTAATAACCCAATGTTGTTAGTTAATGACCCCATGGTATTAGTTAATGATCCCATGGTGTTAGTTAATGATCGTGTGGTGATCGTTAATGACCCCATGATGTTAGTTAATGACCGTGTGGTGTTAGTTAATGACCGTGTGGTGTTAGTTAATGACCCAATGGTGTTAGTTAATGATGCCTTAGGTTTAGTTAATGACCCCTTAGTGTTAGTTAATGACTGTGTGGTGTTAGTTAATGACCGTGTGGTATTAATTAAGGACCATGTGGTGTTAGTTAATGACGGTGGTGTTAGTTATGACCTGTTGGTGTTTAGTTAATGACTGTGTGGTAATTAGTTAAAGGCCATTTGGTGTTAGTTAATGACCCCATGGTGTTAGTTAATGACCCCTGGTTAGTTTATACCGTGTGGTATGTAGTTAAAGGACCACTGGTGTATGTTAATGACCATGTGGTGTTGTTAATGACTGTGTGGTGTTAGTTAATGAGTGTGTGTATTAGTTAAAGGCCATGTGGTGTTAGTTAATGACCCCATGGTGTTAGTTAATGACCATATGGTGTTAGTTAATGACCCCATGGTATTAGTTAATGACCCATCTTTCCCCCACCGAAAAGAACTCCCCGGCAGCCGCGTCCGTGATTGGCTGCTGCCCAGCCAATCACAGACGCGACTGCCCGTCCCGCCCCTTGCTTGCATTTTCTCGCAAGCAGAAGGCGGCAGCGCGGCGGAGAAAGGGAAGGAGGTAAGTAAGTATGGGGAACTTCTAAAAGTATAAATATAGCGGTTGGGGCTGGGGGGACTGGGGGAATCATATATGAAAAATTCATTTTTGGGTGGACATACCCTTTAAAGACCATATGGTGTTAGTTAATGACCGGGTGGTTTAAACCGTGGGTGTTAGTTAATGACCATCGCGGTGTTGTTAATGACCATGTGTGTTAGTTAATGACCAAGTGTGTTAGTTAATGACCATGTGGTATTAGTTATGACCGTGTGGTGTTATGTTAATGATGTGGTGTAAGTTAATGACTGTGTGGTGTAAGTTTAATGACTGTGTGGTGTTAGTTAATGACCGTGAGGTGTTAGTTAATGGTTAATGACTGTGTGATTTTAGTTAATGACCATGTGGTGTTATTTAATGACCATGTGGTGTTAGTTAATGACCAAGTGGTGTTAGTTAATGACCAAGTGGTGTTAGTTAATGACCATGTGGTGTTAGTTAATGACGTGTGGTGTAAGTTAATGACTGTGGTGTTAGTTATGACCGTGTAGTTTAGTAATGGTTAATGACTGTGTGATTTGTGACCATGTGGTGTTTTTTAATGACCTGTGGTGTTAGTATGACCATTGGTGTTAGTTAATGACCATGTGGTATTAGTTTAATGATTGTGTGGTGTTAGTTAATGACCGTGTGGGCATTAATTAAACACCATGTGGTTGTTATTAATGTCCATGTGGTGTTAGTTAATGACTGTGTGGTGTTAGTTTAATGACTGTGTGTGTGTTAGTTAATGACCGTGTGACATTAATTAAACACCATGTGGTGTTATTAATGTCCATGATGTTAGTTATGACCATGTGTGTTAGTTTATGACTGTGTGGTATTAGTTAATGACTTGTGGTGTTAATGACCGTGTTTGTATCATTAGACCATGTGGGTTTAGTTAATGACTGTATGGTATTAGTTAATGAGTGTGTGGTGTTAGTTAATGACTGTGTGTGGTTAGTTATGACCATGTGGTGTTAATTAATGACCATGTAGGTTAGTTAAAACAGTGGTGGTGTTAGTTTAATGACTATGTGGCATTAATTAGACTGTGGTGTAGTTAATGAAGTGGCATTAATAAAGACCATTGGTTTAGTTAATACCATGGTGTTAGTTAATAGACGTGGTGTTAGTTAATGAATGAGTGGTTGAATGACCATGTGTGTTGTGTGGTTAGTTAATACCACGTGGTATTAGTTAATGACCACGTGGTGTTAGTTAATGACCCCATGGTGTTAGTTAATGACCGTGTGGTGGTGTTAGTTAATGACCCCATGGTATGATATTAATGACCCCATGGTATTAGTTAATGACCCCTGGTATTAGTTAATGACCCCATGGGTTAGTTAATGACCGTGTGGCATTATAAAGACCATGTGGTGTTAGTTAAAGACCATGTGTGTTAGTTAATGACCATTTGGTGTTAGTTAATGACCGCGTGGTATTAGTTAATGACCGTGGGTATTCGTTAATGACTGTGTGGTATTAGTTTATGACCATGTGGTTTTAGTTAATGACTGTTGTGTTATTAATGACCGTGTGATGTTAGTTATTGTCCGTTGGTGATGTTGTTAATGTACCGTGTGGGTTAGTTTATGACCGTTGTGCTGTTAGTTAATGACCATGTGTTGTTAGTTAATGACCATGTGGTGTAAGTTAATGACCATGTGGTGTAAGTTTAATGACCCCATGGTATTAGTACCGACAGTTAATGATCAACATAATTAACGATAATGATCATAATGTCGTTACTACTTGGTAACAATGCTTTATAAACACGGCCCTATGTTTGCCAACCCTTACATTCCAGTGCTGTCATTCTACAAACCTATTTAGAGGCTCCTATGAAATGCTTGGAAACATATGTACACATGATATTCTTTAGTATGACCTGCATATTTGGCCTGCCCATGTTTCTCTCATGCTCTGCTTACTAAATAGGTAGATTAAATAAGGTAGATAATAAGAATAATTTTTTTTCTTTACTAATACATCATATGTCCTGCGTCAAAGTCTACTAAATGACATTACAGGGAAATCTGGGAAACTGGTGTTCATGGACCTTACCACCCTGTAAAGAAATCTGACTTTATTGGCTAGATAAATATCTAATTATATATCTGTTCGTGTCACTTCAATCTACAAAGTTCAAAGAGAATTGGATAAAAAGTATGTTCATTTTAAAAGGGTTAATAACAGGCTAACGTTGATAATATTGGTCTTTTCTAGTTCTAGACGATCAGCTCATAATTGTTATCATAGAAACTCATGGAACTCTATGGGATATACATTGTGATGTAATAAAAGTTCTTATCATTAAAAATTGTGTTCATTTTGCCCCAACCAATCAACAATCAAATGTTCGCTTTTAAATGGTAACAATATCTGATTGGTTGGGGCAAGTTACACCATTTTTACAATAAGAACTTTTATTGAATCTCCCTGATAGTCTTTACTCTATAGTTCCACCCTTTTACCTCTAATTAACTTTCCAACAGTTGAAAAGCAGCACCCAGATAGGTCCAGCTGCCCTCGTGGTGGTGTGGAGCTTCATCAGTTGTGACGTCCACCATCCAAACTAGTTCTTTTATAGCTTTATCACTCACTATGTATGTAAATTAATACTGAATGGAAAAGCTATAAAAGAACTAGTTCGGATGGTGGACGTCCCTACCTGATGAAGCTCCAATGAGCGAAATGCATAGTGGTGAGTGAAAGCAGGAAGTTTTGATTACGGCAGCGGCTATAGGATACAATGGACACACCGCCACGAGTTGGATTTACAAGCCTTGTATAGAGTTTGCTACTCATCTCACTCTCGTAGAGATCCCAAGTTGCATGAAGCCATGGACAGAGCAGTAATATTGTGTCCGAGGGATCGGACCAACTCTCTAATTGGCTTGGATGCGGTCCAGTATATATCTGGTTAGTACCTACATTAGCCATAACTGCTATTTTCTTCCTGCTGCCTACTTGGTGTGTTCCCACAAACTGTGCTATGATTGGATACAGACCTTAAGGGAAATTAGGGAGATTGGAACCCTTACCACAGCTCTCATGAAGCACCCATTTATACTGAATCCGAAAGGCATCATATTGGACTATATATCTAGCCATTATCAGACTTTGGGACTATTGACTACATTCTTCTTTTATATTATATCTTTTATCAGCTATTGGATACTATATTTATGTGGGTTATATAGAATGGGGTTTTATGATTATTATTATACGGTATGTAATATTATGAGCTGGCCAGCTATTTATATAAGTGGAGTAATAAATGTGATATATATGTGTTTTTTACTACATAGATCGTATCTGTTGTATTCAATTAGATCAACTGGACTTGAAATGTAGTTCTTGAATCTTCAAAGAACTTATTAAGATGCAGGACATACCTTTGAAGATTGTAATGTTAACATACGCTGGCGAAGGAACGTGACTGTCAAGAAGGTGTTAGGAGGCCAATTTTGTGAAAATAAAGAAAACCAGCCTAATAGAGGTGGGGGGGTTCGACACCAACTGTCTGCCATGTACAATGCTGTTTTAACACCTTACTCTGGGCGTTCTAAACACCTCTTAGCCCTATCTAATCACACACCTTAAACACCTGGCTGTGTATGCTCATTGGGATTTTCCAGGGTACATAATTGGCCACAGATTCTTGTACAGTCATTCTGAATTGAGAAAGCCAGTCGGATGACTAGCGAAACGTCTTCAAGAAACTACATTTCAGTCCAGTGATCTAATTGAATACAACGATATACCATACCTGGATGAATGAGAACCTTCACAATCAACATAGATCGTCTTCCCCCCTTTTACCTTTTTTACACAGGTTGTGTTTGTTTTATTGAAGAA
Organism: Hymenochirus boettgeri; assembly: GCA_019447015.1. Lineage (NCBI taxonomy): Eukaryota > Metazoa > Chordata > Amphibia > Anura > Pipidae > Hymenochirus > Hymenochirus boettgeri. The sequence continues at coordinate 48,468 of JAACNH010000799.1, read as the reverse complement.
GCAGATTTTACATATTTCCTTCCATATAAAGTTTGGTGTACGTGCAGGCACTTCCTCCTAACCCCCACCCCCTATTATGTTCCTCTCAAATGCAGATCTTCTGTCTATATATTACTACTAAGCCCAAATGGTAGACAACTAACGATGCCTGACCGAACACATACACACTGTGTATTATGGCCAAACGCGTGTTCAGTGTGCGTGTGCCTTGCGCTCGTGGGTCGTTTATCGGCCAAAGTATCGGACATGTGTAGGACCTGACCTTCTGTTATGATTACTACTAAGTCTAACAACTATCCACATGGACATTCTGTCTATTACTAACTCTAATTCTACACACTATCCCACATTCACCTTCTGTCCATATTACTACTTAGTCTACACTCTGTCTGCCCTGACCATCTGTCTATATACTACTTAGTCTACACTCTGTCTGCCCTGACCATCTGTCTATATTACTACTTAGTCTAACACTCTGTCTGCCCTGACCATCTGTCTATATTACTACTAGTCTACACTCTGTCTGCCCTGACCATCTGTCTATATTACTACTTAGTCTACACTCTGTCTGCCCTGACCGTCTGTTTATATTACTACTTAGTCTACACTCTGTTTGCCCTGACCCTCTGTCTATATTACTACTTAGTCTACACTCTGTCTGCCCTGACCGTCTGTCTATATTACTACTTAGTCTACACTCTGTCTGCCCTAACGCCTGTCTATATTACTACTTAGTCTACACTCTGTTTGTGCCTGACCTGTTTAAATTCCAACTTAGTTGAACTCCACCTGCACTGATTGGTCGGTATTGAGATGTATTCTGAATACACCTACCACATAACCATATGCCTGTATTACGCGCTAAGTAGAGATGTTTCAAAACTGTTGATTTTCGTGTCCGTTGTAAATTTTCAGAAAGTTTGAAAGATCGTAAAGTTCGACTTTTGATTTCGAATTCGTCTACTTCGATTTTGAAAATCGTCTATTTCAAAACAATATCTACTTTCGATGTTTTTGGCACTTTAACCTCCAATCATAGTGTAAAGTGAGGTTATTAAAGTTCTATTAGAACCCAGCCTTATATTGTTTTGAAGCAGCACCCACATTTTATATAAAAAAAAGGGACTGTGATATTGTAATTATCAATCGTACCTCATAGATCATTTGTAATGATTAGCTTGTTGTTGCAACAAGAAAAAAAATACTCCCAGTCTTTTAAGTCTCATTTTCCTATTCCGGTTAGCCTTTGCCAATCAAAAAATTAAACAGGATTGCGGCTGGTATGACTTAATGACAAAGTCCCTGAGATATTAAGAAGACCCGTGGAAATTTAGCTAGAGTTTCGCCAAGGAGCCAAAGCAGGATAATATAACGGAGAAGTAAGAAAGAATAGTGATTACCATCTTACTAGTACTGTGTTCTTTTGCAGCAATCTGAGTACATCCTACATCTCTTTCTAGAGATACATCATCAATAGAAATAAATACATCTGACCATGTATAGTTATTCATTCACAGTGTTGTCTACATACTGTGGTTATACCTAACTTATGGCTTTTTAATCTTCACGCAAGACGACATATTCTATAAGGGTTGATAAGGTCCTATTACAGGACAAAAATTTGCCTGTTACCACAATAACTCACATTGTAAGAAGTCTTGAAGTGCACTAATCTCTCTGACGTAAGATTCTGTATATATATAATTTTGCTAGTTATCTAATCTGCAAATATTGACCAAAATATCACAATTACCCAATGTTTTGTACGTCCTCTCTTACGTACTAGACCTTTTTTAATAAATCTCTCCCCCCATGCTTACCGTTCTTTAATGTTTCTTCTCATTGCTAAATCTTGTGTTTCTGATCCACTCTCAGCTATGTCGGAAAGAGTTTGAGTGTTTTTCTTGAGCTTGGTTACCTGTGTCGACAATTATGAAACATGTTGATCATGCTTGATTGCAGCTCTTGGAGACAGGGTCGATGTGAATGGATAAAATAAACATAAGAAAAGCAGCAGGAGTTTAGACTAATTTAAAAAAAATGATATTAAAAAGATTGTCTTTAAAATGTATTGGTCTTAATGATTATTCCTCAAAAAAATCCTTCAACTTGCACAGAGCTAAGGAAGCCATAATGTTATTACAAATGTAAACCACATATATACATTACTGGTACAGATCCTTCTGATGGTTGGAATCTAGAACATGGATGGTTTTCTAACTCTAATAAGGATTTACAAGTGGACACCGTCTCTATTTCCTATCCTGTTATAATGTTGTAACTAACTGCACCATTTGATTTAAATAATAGCCTCCTAATCTAGGTTAACACTCTGCTTTTCTTTTTCAACCTCGCGTTTTAAAAAGCTATTTTCTGGTTAAATCATTACCAACATCTTAATATTCTCTTTAAGTCTTGCGGCCTTGTGTTTCGTCCTTAGTTTCCATTATCTTTCCATAATACGAGCAACTATACTAGCTGACCTCGTCATGAAACGGGCAAAACTTTTAGCTACATACGCACTGGAAAACCAGGTACAGGGGGTGCTTCTTCTTTCCTTCTTTAGCTTAGTGCTTGTTCTTGGTCTTCAATATTTCATTGATGTTCAAAATGAAGACCCTGTGGTCTGTGTGGATATTTTCCTTGTAATTTCAATAAGCTGCCAATATATACTATTTAATCTGAAAGACATTATATTCCCCGCAGAACTCAGTGTCCATGTAATTGTTTCATAACTGAAGGATCTAATGAGTGATAAAGTTATCATAAAATGATAGACATAATAAATCCAGGACCAGGAATGGGAAACTTACAATCCATATCTAATGTAAGTGGTGACTCCGGGAGCAAGGATTAAATATCTTTATTGGAAACTCAATTGCTACCCCAGTGACATTGTTAGACACTGTACTTCTTGTGAAAGGTATAAGACTAGATTTGAGACTCATAAGATGAGTTTTAGAGATAACTGCTGAGAAGGTTTGCACATACTCATGTCAAAGAGTATTTTGGGGATCGTTTGTATGTATTGTCCAGCGATCAAGGAGAACTTGTCCTTTTTTTAAATCTGTACTTCTTATTGCGGCCTGTAGTTAAGCTACCGCCTTGCTAAAGGTGGTTTTGTGATGATTGTGAGAATGTCTAGTGGCCTCTCAATGCTCTAGTCTTAGTGGCTTTTTCTGAACTGATACGAGAGCTGGTTTGCCAACGTCCACAACGAGATTGTCCTTGGTTGAGGACTTGAACTTCCAGCTAAAGTCAGATTTGCTGTGATGTGTTGGGTTAAATCTCCCAGATCCTCAGCTATAATTGCCTGGTCAAACCTTAGTTGCCACAAGCCCCTCAGACTGTTCACACGACTGGTAATCATCACCTGCGAAGGATTTGAATATCAATAACTGTTTGTTAGGTAGGCATTAACATTTTTTATAGAACCAATAAAGAAGGGTTGCTTGCAATTTATTGTTATGATTCTGGGTAAATATTACCCTTATATTACTTATATGGAGAAATCTTCTTTTCCAAAGGTCAGGATCCCTTTTAATGTACATGGTTAGGTGCATTTCAGATGGCTCGTTCCCTCTTGTATTTTCTACAATGTTTCTTCTTCACGTTCTATATAAAAAATAAAAAAACTTAGTTCTTCAGCTATCGAGGTCTCTGTTCTATTAGGGGGAATTTAATTCCTTATAACCACCCCGATGGCTATCATTTTTCTGTCCTATTACAGCTGTTACACATCTCTTGTTTTGGATTAGCGCACGTTTATTTATTATCATAAAATAGAGAATTGAAAGCCTCTTGCCATTGGCGTTACGTGGTGTAAGCTAGTCTCTATTAGGTTTGGTGTGGTGTGGTCTGATCGTGGTTGGAGGTTTCCTGGCACAACTCGTACAGTTGTGTGCGTAACCTTTGTGCCATCCTTCAATCTAGCATTAATTGCGTTTTATCAACCACTTTAGTTATGGGAAAAGGGTTGAACATTTGTATCCTAGTTTTATTTTTCCCACATGGTACTAGCGAAAATCCAGTCCAGCATAATATTCTTTGAAAGCAAACTGTGAAGATCTGACCACCCACCAATCCTATCAGCCCTGCATAGTTTTATCATCCAACTAATCATATCACATTAAGGGAATGCCCTATTTTCTTTCTTTTTCAACATTAACCCATAACCACTACGGGATGGCCGTTTCGGCAGACCGAACCCGGCCCGTTCGCGAAAATTCCTTCGATCCATATCGTTTATGGGCACTTTGACCCCTTCCTGTGGGCTGGCGTGCACAGTTATCGCAAAGACACTCCACACAGCCTGGCACTCCCTCACCAACTAATTCAATATATGGGTGGGGAGGGGTTTGCGCTATAACGACGTGACTTTTTAAAACCCGCTAATAGGGAATATTGTGGGGGTACGGGGGGAGGGGGTGCCATATTGAGGGGTGGGGGGGGGCTGTAACAGGGAGATTTTCCCCCAGAGTGATTGGCATCCATTAACTAACACCACACGGTCATTAACTAACCACCACACGGTATTAACTAACACCACACGGTCATAAACTAACATCATGGGGGCATGAACGAAACAACCACACGATCATGAACTAACCACCATGGGAATATTAAATAATACCATGGGGTCATTAACTAACAAACATTGGTTATTAAATACACCTGAGGTCATTAACAACATGACACGGTCATCAACTCAAACACCATGAGGACTATTAACTAACATGACACGGTCCATGAACTAACACCATGGGGTCATTAACTAATTACAATGGGTCATTAAATAACACCATGAGGTCATTAACTAACATGGACACGGTCATTAAAATAACAAAATAGGGTCTTAACTAATTACAATGGGGTCATCTACTAACACCATGAGGTCAGTAACGAACATGACACGGTCATAACTAACACCATTGGGGTCATTGACTAATCCCATGTGTCATTAACACACCACGACGGCATTAAACTAACACCATGTGGTCATTAACTTACACCATAGGGTCATTAACTAACACCACACAGTCATTAACTAACACCACATGGTCATTAACTAACACCACATGGTCCTTAATTAATACCACACGGTCATTAACTAACACCACACAGTCATTAACTAACACTAAGGGGTCATTAACTAACACTAAGGCAT
>JAACNH010000799.1:0-43125 GCA_019447015.1 Hymenochirus boettgeri | reverse complement strand
GGCATCCATTAACTAAACAACAACAGGATCATAAAATAAACCCACATCTAAACCAACACACACGAGTCATTAACTAACACCACCACGGTCATTTAAACATAACATTTCCATGGGCATTTAACGAAACAACCCACGATCATAACTAACCCATAGGGGAATATTAAATAACTACCATGGGTCATTAAAAACTAACAAACATTCGGTTTAATTTAAATAACCACTTGAGAGGTCATTAACAACATGGACACGAGGTCATACAACTCAAACCACCATGAGCGGGAACATAAACTTAACTAACATGGACCCCCGGTCATTAGAACTAACACCCATGGGGGTCATTAACTAAATACATATGGGGTCATTAAACTCAAACCACCATGAGGTCATTAAACTAAACATTGGACACGGGATCATTAAAATAACAAAACCATGAGCGGCATCTTAACTAATTACCATGGGGTCATCTAACTAACACCATGAGGTCATAACTAACATGACACGGTCATTAACTAACACCATTGGGGTCATTGACTTAATCCCATGTGCGTCATTAACTAACACCAACGACGGCATTAAACTAACACCATGTGGTCAGTATAACTTCAACCATAGGGTCATTAACTAACCACAACATGGTCATTACAAAACACACTGGTCATGAACAACACCCACACGGTCATTAACTAACACCCTTGGGCATTGACTAATCCCATGTGGTCATTAACTAACACCACACGGTCATTAACTAACACCATTGGGTCATTGACTAATCCCATGTGGTCATTAACTAACACCACACAGTCATTAACTTACACCATAGGGTCATTAACTAACACCACACAGTCATTAACTAACACCATAGGGTCATTAACTAACACCACACGGTCATTAACTAACACCATGGGGCTGGTAATTAATGACTGTTATCGTAACAATGCTTTATAAATTCGGCCCTTGGATTAGGGCCTTGAACATCCCTACAGCTCATGCTGGTCACGTGGTTTTGGGGAATCCTTTTATGCTCATTGCTCTCTTTATACGTTATACAAACAACTAGGATTGTGATGTTATTTGAGTTTTCCCCTGACAAAGGAAATAACAGCAGATCTGCAAGGATGACTTGTTACTTCCCCAGGGCCTGATGTAGCAATCGGAGATTTCAATGTCCTTTCCTCTATACATGGATACAGGTCAGTTTATTATATGTTTAAACTGGTACAATCTCCTACAGATTAAAACATAAGATTTTAGGATTATACTTGGTCCTTATCAGTAGTAGTAGAGATTTGTACCGTATTAGTCATTGATGAAAGTGAAGACATCTTGGATATAAAATAATACCTTTTATAACTAAAATGATTGAAAGCTTGCATATAGTCAATAAAAGGTAATATTTTATATCCAAGATGCCTTCACTTGGTCCTTATGCAAGACTTTGTGCACATCATTAAGGAAGTTTGGGTTTATAGACACAGAATCCATGTCATTACGTTTTATGAACTATGTTAAGTTCCTGTTTGTTTTACTATCTCTGCCTCCAATGTCCAAAGGCATCCAATAAATGTAAATCATATGCAAATCTCTGCCTCAATAAATCTAATAAGTCTACCAGAGAGATGTAATAAAAGTTCTTATCGTTAAAAATGGTGCTTGTTTTGTCCCAACCAATCAGATGTTATTTACCACTTGAAAGCTAACATTTGATTGGTTGGTGCAAAATTACATCTCCCCGTACATTTTTAGCAACAACTGTGTTCCCTACTGGTTAGTGGTCTATTTGACTTATTATTTGTAATGGGTTAGTGGTCTATACGACTTATTATTTGTAATGGGTGTGGATTTAAAGAAAAGAAAAGCAAAAAAATAAATTAAAGTGGTGCAATCTGTTAATCTACAGCAGCCAAACTGATGCACTAGAACAGTAAAAAGCTAACATCTGATTGGTTGATTAAAGGGCATGTCCACCCCTTTTTTGAAGTTTTTATATATTATAGTTATTGGTCCCCCAGCCCCAAACGTCGTAATAGAATTGTTAGAAAGTGCCCCAATAGTTACTTACCTTCCCTCTATCCTCCGCTGCACTGCCCGGCCCTCTGCTTGCACGGAAATGCAAGCAGGGGGCGGGACCGTCAGCTGCATCCCTGATTGGCTGAGAGGCAGCCAATCAGGGACGCGGCTGCCGGCTGCTCAGAACGCCGGAGGATAGAGGGAAGGTAAGTATCTATCGAGGGACTTTCTAACAATTCTATTACGGCGGTTGGGGCTGGGGGACCAATATCTATAATATATACAGGGGATTTTACACTAGGTGGAGGGAGAAGAAAAAGGGAGGGAGAGGGAGGGGGGGAGGACTCTCCTGCGCATGACTCAGACCATGTCGAGGTTGAGGCTGAGACAGGCACAGGATGAGTCACACAGAGCTTCTACACTACACTTCCCTGGACTTTGGAGGGGCACAGCATGGCAACCATAAGGAGCTGGGATGTAAGGTAAGGATTTTTGTACACTACAGAGTGGGGCCAGTATGGGGTTAAATTTCAGTTTTGGGGGGGGGGGTGCGCTTTAAGATGAACAGCAAGGGAAAACTCTTTTGACCTCTTGCCATTAAATATAAAGTGAAATTACAGAACGTGTCAATTGGAAGTGAAATAAGTATTTTTATCAATGAAACTAAGATTGCTTTATTTGATGTTTGTCCTTGGGGTCCTCTAGCCAGACCCCCCTTCGTCAAGCCAATGTATGTCACATTGTATAATTCTCATTGGCCATTAAAGGAGCAGGTAAGGTTGCTGTAGCTGTGGTAGTCCAAATTCAAACTGGCCACATACTACTTCCTGCTTACTTCAAACTGGCCCACATTACGACTGCTGCTTACTTCAAACTGGCCAAAACTATCCTGCTTACTTCAAAATGGCCACATACTATTCCTGCTTACTTAAAACTGGCTACACATACTACTTCCTGCTTACTTCAAACTGGCCACATACTTTACTTCCTGCTTACTTCAAACTGCGCCCACATTACTAATTCCTGCTTACTTCAAAATGGCCACATATACTTCTGCTTACTTCAAACTGGCAATACTACTTCCTGCTACTTCAAAATGGCCACCTACCTAATTCCTGACTCCTCAACTGCACCTTACTATCCTGCTTACTAAACGGCCACACACTACTTCCTGCTTACTTCAACACTGGCCAACATACTACTCCTGCTTTTGACTTTATTGTGTTCGCCCATTGATATTTTCAGTTGCCAAGGTCATTTCCTTGACCCTTCAAACATTGGTTCATCCCGGGGGAACATCTTTGCATGGGCAAACCAAGCAGAAACCCATTGATTCCATGTTGATTAAATGTTGTAAATACAGCGTGACGAGGTTTACTTGTCTTATCTAGGCAGTGGTATACAAAAAGAAGAATGTATGGAATATAGTTAAATCAGGTTACACGCAGGGTGTTTATCATATGTGCTAGGAGACCGGCTGCATGCAAACATTCCTTCGAAAATCCTCGCTATTGAACTTGGATCTTTGGCAGGAATTTTCTTGTGCATAAATAGATTTTTTTATACTGTAATTGCTGTACCTGTAAAAGCAACACTGGGATTCCAGCCAAAAGGAAAAAAAGCTGCACATGCCATTGATGGGAATTACCCTGCATATTACCTTAACGAGTTTCAAACACCGATGCCCCCCTCTTAGGAAAGTCAGTGGTGGAAGAATTTAAAGTGACACACTAGTGGTCGGCATGGGTATACGCATATATAGCTGTGATAATACTGCAGCTGGCATTTTAATAAAATCTTTGGTATTTGCTCTCTGTGGTAAATAACAATTGGTAATAGGGTAAATATGACCCCATTGTATTGTAACAGCATGTTCCGTATTATAGAGTAAAGGTGATTGGCAGGCTGTGGTGGGTAGAAAGTTCTGTTAATCACTAGAGTTGGCAGGCTGGCGATGCCATCAGTATTATTAAGGAACGTAAAGGATCATTCTCCTTTCGTAAACTGAGAAGGAACTGAAATATTTATCTTTGTAAAATGGGGAATTACTAAAGCATTGGCCCTTGTTTGATATGGAGGAGAAATCTATCTTCAGTCTATCTCACTCTGTCTGATGGACACCTGGAAACAGGGACCCACCCACCAACCAGCAGTGCCAAGCTCTGAAAATAAATCGATAGAGTGTTTTCTACATGAAGGTTTCCTTGGCCTCCTCCCATGGGGCCTCTTCCTATGATGTAGAAACACGCTGCACTGGCTATCGCTTCCCATTTGTAATCACAGATTAATATGAATGAACCTTCTCATTACTTTAGGAAGTCCACAGGGAAGCTTTAATAATGTGCAGTCAGTCACAAAACAGCAAGGGTTGGTTCTAATCTGTAGTTGGGCCTCACCCATCTTGGCCCTAATCAGATTGGAGAAGTCAATAATAAAGGTCTGATTATCTATCCCAGGATTGTCTGACATGGATCTCCCACATTTATATTCTTGGCTGATGAGGAAGGAATTAGAAGAACATAATTAACGCTCCTTTTGTAAAACCTAAGGGTAGGCACACACTAGCGCGATTTTCGCTAAAATAGAAAATCGCGGAACGCGAAAATTCCCGCGGTTTCCGATGTCGCGCATTGCGATTTGCGCATCCGTTCGCGTTTAACGCATGCGTTCACCATTTTTGTGCGTTAACGCCATGCATTTCCATACCGCAAAATGGCCAAAACGCATGCGCAAAACACGAACATGAAACGCATAAGAATCGCGCACACAATCGTGTGTGCGATAAACGCTCGCGATTTGGTGGCGCGATTCCTGTGGTTGCAGTGTGGCCTCCCCCTAAAGGACAACTAAACTGCTTTTTTTGTTCGTCAATCCCTATGATGTCACATAGCACAGTGGTCAATTTGGATCTCTCAAAAATTAGATTGAGGGAAGCAGAGGGGTGAATTAAAATGAAAATATATTAAAAGGAAAAAAAACCGTCACTTTATTATCAGAAAAAGAGGCATCAGCTAATTAGTTTAAGTCATAGTTAGCCAGGGTAGTCCACCCTAAAAAATCTTAGCCATATGATAGCTCTGCCTTGCCCACCCCCAACCACCAATTTGTATCTGTAATAAAAGTTCCCCAATCATTTTGCAGCCCTTCGCACCCGCGCTGTCTTCTACAGCTCTATGCTAACAACACAGGAAGCAGCAGAGAGGGTCCGGGCCAGCCAATCACAGAAGCGGCTGCCAACAATGAAGACCGTTTCGGGCAGTGAAGGGCTGAAGTATGATTCGGAAGCTTTTATTAGAGATCTAATTTGGCGGTTTGGGGTGGGCAAGGGAGAGCTACAATATGGCCAAAAGATTTTAGCTAGGAGGAGGAAAGGCAGCAATAGAGGGATGTGAGGGTGGGAGGGAGGGGGGCTCCCCTAACGTCACAGTCTTATTGAGGTAAGGAAGCACCAGGGACTTGATGACTCACATGACAGCTCCTACTCTTCAATTTTTGACTTTGATCAAGCACTGCAGGAGAACCATAAGGAGACAGAGCAGAAATAGTAAGGAAGGTAAGGATTTTTATAGCAGCAACAATGTATCAAACTGGGTACCACTACCATCCTTAGGGGGTCTCCCCCTATATATAATATCTAGACGTTAATTAGTAATTGGCCTTGACATCAACATAACAATCAGTCACTAGAAAAATATACACAGCTTATAAACATAGATAAAATCACGTAATCACCATGTTACCACCCCACACTAAGCGTACACCAACATTAAGACTAGAAAAATACCAACTCCACTAACGTCCAAACTTATCAATACTGCAGTCCGGACACTGAAATATACCATTACCACTGTAAATTTGCAGAGGATGGGGCCAAGACAATTTGTGAGATCAAAGACTTTACAACAGGGAAAGTCTTTACAATCGGTACCTTCACTTCAATTAGCATAGAAATAAGTGAAGGTACCTGGTCTGTACAATAGTAGAAGCCCTTTTAATTCTTAATACCTCATAATTGGGGGCTAAAAGCAACTCTTCATTATTTTACGGAGAGGAATAAATATATACCCCATTTTAACATTTGCAGCTGTTTGAAATTGTACTAAAACACAATCAGGGAGATACAATAAAAAGTTCTTATTGTTTAAAATGGTGATATTTTACCCAACCAATCAGATCTTATTTAAAGGGCATGTCCACCCCCAAAACTATAATCCCCCCAACTAATGGGCCCAATTGTGTAGTGTAGTTTAATCCTTACCTCACATCCCAGCTTCATATGGTTCTTCAGTAGTCCCCCCCCAAAGTCCCAAAAACTGCCCACCAGGAGGATAGCAGAGTCTATATAGGACTCTGCCTCCTACCTGTCCTCTCGGAGAAGTTTGGCCCTCCCCCTAGCATTAATCCCCTTTGATATAGCCTTCCCCCTGGTCCCCCAGCCCCAACCGCATCATTTTTATTTTTAGAAAGTGCCCCAAACTTTTACTTACCTCCACTCTTTCCTCCGCTGCACTGAATGACCGGCAGCCACGTCCGTGATTGGCTGCCACTCAGCCAATCACAGACGCGACTGCCGGTCCCGCCCCTCTGCTTGCCTTCTCGCAAGCAGAGGGCCGGCAGCGTGGCGAAGGAAAGAGGGGAGGTAAGTAAAAGTTTAGGGCACTTTCTAAAAATAAAAATGATGCGGTTGGGGGACCAGGCGGAAGGTCTACTTGGCCCCCGACATATGCAGGCCTCCACTTGGGTCTTTGGGAATTGTAGGTAGTGTACCCTATGATTGAGGCTTTGGAGGACTCCCAAGTTGACCTCTGGATTAGATATGTCGACGATGTCCTTCTTCTGTGGCATGGTCCCCTAAACAGTTAAAAGGGGAACTGTGGTCTCCAAACAAGTTAAGTTTAAATGAAAGGTTTCCTACCTTTAAAACAAGCCATCAACCACCTCTCTACGTGCTCCACAGCCCAAGATATACAGAAATGACTGACCAGAAAGTTAATGGGTGGGAGGCTGACTTGTGACATTCCTGAGGCTTCTCCTGCACAGTGCCGCCAGCGAGCACAGCCTCAGACTCCCTCCTCTCTGCTGTGTGAAGTCCTGACAGAGAATGTAAGGGAATCTACAGCCCTTCTCTTTCACTATGTGAAAACAGCTTTTTCAGGCAGAGTTCTCACTCTGCCTGAAAAGGCTAATCCAAAGAGTTTTCTGTATGGAGGGGGGTCTGAGTAACCCACGGCAAACGCGAGTGGGCGGGGCTTAGACACCCGTGAGTGGATGGGGCTTAGGCACCCGAGAGTGGGAGGGGCTTAGACACCTGCAAGTGAGCGGGCCACGGCACCCACGAGTGGGCAGGGCCACATGGGGCTGTAAGATAATGGGCCACGGGGGGCCTGCAACTGGAGGGACCATGGGGTCCATGAGTGGGAGGGACCAGGGGGGCTGCAAAGGGGAGGAGGAGACACAGGAAAGATTGACTGACAGTTTCAGAGCAGGAAGCAGGAAGTGCAGGGGACCTGGTGATGCTGGTGCCAAATCACACACAAAAATGTAAATATCTTCAAAAATAAATTGCAAAAATTCTCAGGGGAGCAATTCCTATCAATTTACCTCAATTTACCTAAAGTCATTTTTGGACCACAGTTCCCCTTTTAACCCTTTCACTGCCAGGAGATTTTCATTTTTTTTTGCATTAACTGCCAGAAGAATTTTCAGGATTTGTCCCCAATCGCTTTAGACTAATTTTACTGTAGGAAACCTTGCAGTAAATCAGGAATATTATACATTGTTTTTTTCAGCACAAAGTCTACTTTAACATGGTAACAGAATTTTTAACTTTTCTGGAAATTTTACTGGAATTATGGGTAAAATATGTAAAAAAAATGAAAAATTTGCAAATTTTCATGGATTTTTCCCATTTTTACTTATAGTTATCTTAAGGTTACACACAAAAATCTTACTGTTTCTAAAAGCTCAGATACTCCCGAGTACAACGATACCAGATATATGTAGGTACCCCACTTTTCCTGTACAGGAGACCCCCGCAAACTAAAACTGCACCTCAAGAATATTACACCAAATTAAAATGTATAACCACTACTGACAGTTAACATAGAATATCTACCAAATTAACTAAAATATCCCCACAAGTGAGATATTTTTAGAAACTACACACCCGCAGGATTTTCCGAGTGAGGTAAGTTTTTGATCAAAATGCAGATACCCGGGCGCAGCTCTTCGTCCAATTGTAAGTTATTTTCTCACATTTTCCTTTTTTTCCTCAACTGTAAAAACAGAGACAAATCAAATGCGAATTTCAGCTAAAAACTGTGGAGGAAAGTTCAAACGCTCTCAAATATGAAAGCCTAACCCCTCCCAATAAACGGTATGCCACATTCATGGGTGTACCCAGAGACATGGCTACCAACTAACCCAGAGCGTGACCAGTGCCAAATGTCAGTAGCAGCAAAAAAAAATTTGCCAGTTTTGATTTGAACAGTCTGCAGTTTTTCCACAAAACACCCCCCCAACTCAGAAATACCCCCCACAAACTATATATTCCTGAAATCTACACACCTTCAGCTATGTAACGCTGTAGTTTGTTCATTCATATCATCAATGTGTGGGCGCGCTCTTCGTAGAAGTTTGCACTTTTACCAGATTTTCAAAAAAAATGAACATCAAACAACATTCAAAAAGGTAAAAATCATGCCAAAACCTCAGGAATGTAAAAAAATTGCTAAATATCAATCTCCCAAATGTCCTGAATCAAACGGTATGCCATATGTGTGGTTACACATGCGGACGTGGAAGCGAAAAGCCACAAAGTGAGACAAGTGCATGATGGCTCAGAACAGCGAAATATTTAGCCAACTCCAAATTTGAACAGTCTGCAGTTTTTTCCACTAACAACACCCTGATAACTCAGAAATACCCCCCACAAACTATATTTCCTGAAATCTACACACCTTCAGCTATGTAGCACTGTAGTTTTGTTCATTCATACCATCAATGGTGTGGGCGCAGTTCTTCGTAGAATTTCGCACTTTTCTGAAAAAATGAACAAAAAACAACTTCAAAAGGTAAAAATCATGCCAAAACCTCATGAATGTAAAAAAAAGTTACTAAATATCAATCTCCCAAATGTCCTGAATCAAACGGTATGCCATATGTGGGTTACACACGCGGACGTGAACAAAAGCCACAAAGTGAGAAATGCATGATGGCTCAGAAACAGCGAAATATTTTAGCCAACTCCAAATTTGAACAGTATGCATTTTTTTCCACAAACACCCTGATAACTCAGAAATACCCCCCCACAAACTATATATTCCTGAAATCTACACACTTCAGCTATGTAGCACTGTAGTTTGTTCATTCATACCATCAATGGTGTGGGCGCAGTTCTTCGTAGAAGTTCGCACTTTTCTGAAAAAATGAACAAAAACAACTTCAAAAGGTAAAAATCATGCCAAAACCTCATGGAATGTAAAAAAAGTTACTAAATATCAATCCCCCCAAATGTCCTGAATCAAACGGTATGCCATATGTGTGGTTACTCACGCGGACTGGAAGCGAAAAGCCACAAAGTGAGACAATGCATGATGGCTCAGAAACAGCGAAAATTTTAGCCAACTCCAAATTTAACAGTATGCATTTTTTCCACAAAACCCCCTGATCTCAGAAATACCCCCCACAAACTATATATTCCTGAAATCTACACACCTTCAGCTATGTAGCACTGTAGTTCGTTTCATTCATACCATCAATGGTGTGGGCGCAGTTCTTCGTAGAGTTCGCACTTTTCTGAAAAAATGAACAAAAAACAACTTCAAAAGGTAGAAATCATGCCAAAACCTCATGGAATGTAAAAAAAGTTACTAAATATCAATCTCCCAAATGTCCTGAATCAAACGGTATGCCATATGGTGGTTACTCACGCGGACGTGGAAGCGAAAGCCACAAAGTAGACAATGCATGATGGCTCAGAAACAGCGAAAATATTTAGCCAACTCCAAATTTGAACAGTATGCATTTTTTTCCACAAAACACCCTGATAACTCAGAAATACCCCCCACAAACTATATATTCCTGAAATCTACACACCTTCAGCTATGTAACACGTGTAGTTCATTCATTCATACCATCAATGGTGTGGGCGCAGTTCTTCGTAGAAGTTCGCACTTTTCTGAAAAAATACAAAAAACAACTTCAAAAGGTAAAAAATCATGCCAAACCTCATGGAATGTAAAAAAAAGTTACTAAATTCAATCTCCCAAATGTCCTGATCAAACGGTATGCCATATGTGTGGTTACTCACGCGACGTGGAAGCGAAAAGCCACAAAGTGAGACATGCATGATGGCTCAGAAACAGCGAAAATATTTAGCCAACTCCAATTTGAACGTATGTGCATTTTTTTTCCACAAAACACCCTGATAACTCAGAAATACCCCCCACAAACTATATATTCCTGAAATCTACACACCTTCAGCTATGTAACACTGTAGTTCATTCATTCATACCATCAATGGTGTGGCGCAGTTCTTCGTAAGTTCGCACTTTCTGAAAAATAAACAAAAAAACAACTCAAAAGGTAAAATCATGCCAAAACCTCATGGAATGTAAAAAAAGTACTAATATCAATCTCCCAAATGTCCTGAATCAAACGGTATGCCATATGTGTGTTACTCACCGGACGTGGAAGCGAAAAGCCACAAGTGAGACATGCATGATCTCAGAAACAGCGAAATATTTAGCCAACTCCAATTTGAACAGTAATGCATTTTTTTCCACAAAAACCCTGATAACTCAGAAATACCCCCACACAACTATATATTCCGAAATCTACACACCTTCAGCTATGTAGCACTGTAGTTCATTCATTCATACCATCAATGGTGTGGGCGCAGTTCTTCGTAGAAGTTCACACTTTTCTGAAAAAATGAACAAAAAACAACTTCAAAAGGTAGAAATCATGCCAAAACCTCATGGAATGTAAAAAAAAGTTACTAAATATTCAACTCCCAAATGTCCTGAATCAACGTTAGCCATATGTTTGGTTACTCACGCGACGTGGAAGCGAAAAGCCACAAAGTGAGACAATGCATGATGGCTCAAAACAGCGAAAATATTTAGCCAACTCCAAATTTGAACAGTATGCATTTTTCCACAAACAACCCTGATAACTCAGAATACCCCCCACAAAACTATATATTCCTGAAATCTACACACCTTCAGCTATGTACACTGTAGTTCGTTCATTCTACCATCAATGGTGTGGGCCAGTTCGTAGTAGAAGTTCGCACTTTTCTGAAAAAATGAACAAAAAACAACTTCAAAGGTAAAATCATGCCAAAACCTCATGGAATGTAAAAAAAGTTACTAAATATCAATCTCCTAATGTCCTGAATCAAACGGTATGCCATAGTGTGGTTACACACACGGACGTGGAAGCGACAGTCAAAAAGTAAAACAATGCGCAGTGAGCCAATAACAGCATTTTCCCTCAGTTTTTCAAACTGAACACCCCTCTAACTTGGAAATACCCCCGCAAAACTATATATTTCTCAGAATCTACATACCTTCAGCTACGTAACGCTGTAGTTCGTTCATTCATACCATCAATGGTGTGGCGCAGTTCTTCGTAGAATTTGGCATTTCTACACAATTTCTGGAAAATAGAGAAAAATACATTTCAAAGTTACAAAATCACACACAAACCCCTGTAATGTAAAAAAAACTTACCAAATACCAATCTCCTAAATGTCCTGAATCAAACGGTATGCCATATGTGTGGTTACACACCGGACGTGGAAGCGACTAGTCACAATTAAGACAAGGCACAGTGGCTTAATTACAGCAATGTTCCAGAATTTTCACGGTAAACCCCCTCCAACTCAGAAATACCCCCACAAACTATATATTTTTGAATCTACATACCTTTTAGCTATATAAAGTGCCATTTCTTTGTTCATACATGCAATCTTGTAGCCGCATTTCAAAGTAGTATTTCGAACTTTTGCAGACAGAACTCGCACTTGATCCGGTGCCTGGAAAACCTGGAAAATATGTTTCAAATCTTCCTACCTTGCTGGATATCTTTGCCTCTGTGTTGTTGCCTATTTGCATTACTGAGAAATACTGATAGCTTTAGTGAAGGCTATTGAGCTTTTGCTGTAAAAAGTTTTGTAGCATCAGATCGAAAGATGAATAATAAAATTCACTTTCTATTTCATCATTTGCCACAAGCGCCCTTGAACCTACAAGCTCTGCCCCAGCACAAGACTAGGTTTTTCTGTTTGGAGTTTAGTTGTTACGTCTCCAGTTTTTTTCCGGCACATCTTGAAAGATAAAAGCAGTTGTTAAATGCAATACTAGAACCATTCTACATTTACTGTAAATACACCATAACGCATCACCCTGTTACTGGTGTATTTTACAGGAACCTCAAAAATCCGTGGAAAAATAAACTAGCGGTTAGTACAACATTACTGACAATAAAACACATTGTACCTTATGCCCCCTTTACAGTAAATAACTATTTTAACTAGAAGGAGACCTTACCTGTCCCAACCACAAAGCTATTTCAGAAAAAGGCAAATGAACCCCGGAGCATGCCAATAAGGGCTAGGACACCCACAAATCCAGAGAGCCTCCTTCCTATCTAACTTTAAAAGTGCACCAAAGATGGTAGCGCTCAAAACAGGCTTCAGACATAAAGCAGGGTTCTAGGGCACTTAGGACAAAAATACCTTGTATCTCGCCTAGTCCCATTTTTACGGCAAACCTTGCAGGCTCTCTGGGATGCTGCTTATTAGGCGTGGGTGGAATGGGTTCTAAAAATGCTTTCCTACTAATCTAGCTACATTACATTACTAGGCATCTCCGGGACCTCCTCTACACTTCCAAACAACATCTGAATAAGCTGCAGCTGGAACTTATAATAAGACAGTACAGGCTCTGTACCACTGTCTTGTAAACAATATACGAATTATGTAGGGCCGTTTGCAAAAGTAAATGGCTAATTTATTGTACCAGGCCTTTGTTTTTCTGGTGGCATTGTAGTAGTGTTGGATCTGATCAGTTTTGTCAACGCCACCATGTACTTGTTGTATTCTTTGCTACAGAGTGGTCTAATTTTGGGGGGCCTACCACCACTTCTGTGCCCTACTCTTACTGACTCATCGTGGATGGTGGTCAGCATGAATACAACCTTAGTATCACAAAACTTGATAGCCGGAGCTCATCGCTTCTTAGAGCAAAATTCTCTCCACGCTTTAGTGTCTTATCCAGTAAAGCCTTGGGCAACCCTTTTCGAATAGGATTTATGGTGCCACAGGCTGGGGTGTCAAAAGAATAAAGATATCTAAACAAGGGAATACTTGTATAAAAGTTATCCACATATAAGTGGTAACCTTGGCCCAGCAATGGAGAAATGAGCTCCCAGACTATCTTGCCACTGACCGTTAAATCCAGTGGACAACCAGGGGGGTCTAACTGTGAGTCCTTGCCCTCATATATCATAAACTTGCTAGTGTACCCAGTACTACTTTCGCAGAGCTTATAAATTTGATGCCATAGCGAGAACGCTTCTTGGCATGTATTGACGGAATATTAGGCGCCCTTTGTAGAGCATAAGGGACTCATCAATACAGATATTCTGGGAAGGGATGTAAACCTCTGCAAAGCGTTTAGACAGGCTATCAATAAAGGGCCTCAATTTAATCCTGTCATGACCGGGTGCACCGGGGGGAACAGCTGTGGTGTTATCGTTAAAATGCATAAACCGCAATAAGATTTGGTAGCGGTTTCTAGGCATTACCGTGAAAAAAGGGGGAGGGAAATTACAGTGGTGGTATCCCAATAGCCTTCCAATGTTTGTTCTTTACGAGACCATTGAAAGAGTAGGGCAAAAAATTTTTTCATTTCCACTATTGTGGTGGGATACCATGCACGAGCACGTGAATATACACCTAATTGGTGTGTGGCAATATACTGCTCGGCAATAGATTAGTAAGTGGACCACATCCTGTAGGATTGCGTCCGTCAGAAACAGCTGAAAGAAGTCTAGCACTTCAAAATTACTGGTGTCCACCTTCACGCCAGGGACTGCTAAAAAATCAGGAATTTGGGGGTAAAATTAGCGGGAGGCCCCACGCAGGCTCTCCTCCAACTGCAGCACCAGCAACACTCCCATCATCTACCTCCATAGGACCAACAATGCTAGGACCAGCCTCATCATCAGCAGAACCACTACTCTCTAAGGCTGTGACAGTGTCACTACTGCCATGCTCGTCAGAATCTGATGATTCTGATCCACTGGGTAAATACTCAGGGTCAGCATCAGCATCAGAAAAATCACTTTCCTCTGAGCTGGTCAGCATACAGTATCTAGCAGCCTCCTGTACAGAAAAGCTCTTCTTCTTAGCCATTGTATCAAAAGTCACTGTACCAATTTTCTTTCAAACAAAGACCTGCAGTTAACCCCTTCAGCAAAAGACCTGAAGTTAACCCCTTCAGCAAAAAAGACCTGAGGTTGACCTCAAGCAAACTAAGTAACAATGTTTCAACTTTCCAACTTTCAACACTTTCTAGAAAGCACCAGAAAACTGAAATACTATAAAAAACTAAACCTAATGAACAGTATACAAAATTTAACACCGTACAATTCCAAAATACAGAAAATAACTTTTTATATTTTAGATAACTTTATAAACAGAAATCAAGGGTAACTGAAGCAAAAAAAAATTATAATAAAGACACTGAATATATTTAGCACAGAAAAGCAAAAAATGCAAAAAGTACTTCACTACACACAGGACTGGGGTCAAAATCACAGATCCACTAGTCTTGTTGTGTAATAAAGATCAAGGGTAACTGAACCAAAAAAAGTATATAAAACTGAGATAGCAGAAAATTACAACACAAAAACAAAAATGACTACCGTATATACTCGAGTATAAGCCGAGGTTTTCAGGTCTTAAAAATGACCTGAAAAATGAACCTCGCTTATACTCGGGTCAAGGCTGGACTTACCTTAATTCCGGACGCAGCCGCGAGTCAGGTAAGAGAACCGGCAGTTCCCAGTGGTACTTTGCGCACGTCGGCGCGATGACGTCATCGCGCACCCGCAAAGCACTACTGGGAACTGCCGGCTTACCACCCTGACTTGCGGCTGCGTCTGTAAGGCTCTGCGAAGGCGTCCGGAAGGCTCTGGGAAGATGTCCGGAAGGCTCTGCACACCAAACTGTAAGTACATTTCCCATGGCTACCAGTGATCCCAAGGTTACCAGTAATCCCCAAGGCTACCAGTAATCCCCATGGCTACCAGTTATCCCCATGGCTACCAGTATTCCCCATGGCTACCAGTAATCCCCATGGCTACCAGTAATCCCCATGGCTACCAGTATCCCCATGGCTACCAGTTTCCCCATGGCTACCAGTAATCCCCATGGCTACAGTTATCCCCATGGCTACCAGTTATCCCCATGGCTACCAGTAATCCCCATGGCTACCAGTTATCCCCATGGCTATCAGTTATCCCCATGGCTACCAGTTATCCCCATGGCTACCAGTTATCCCCATGGCTACCAGTAATCCCCATGGCTACCAGTAATCCCCATGGCTACCAGTAATCCCCATGGCTACCAGTATGCAATAAAATGCACATGGCTACAGAAGGCAGTATTGGTCAATTTCAACCCTCGGCTTATACTCGAGTCAATGTGGTTTTCCTAATTTCTGAGGTAAAAATAGGTACCTCGGCTTATACTCGGGTCGGCTTATACTCGAGTATATACGGTAAAATACTTTACCGCACACAAGACTGGGGTCAAAATGACAGACCCACTAGTCTTGATGGGTAATAAAGATGTTACAGTAAATTCAATCCCACAAGTTATCAGTAAGAGGGTCTGGGGGTGGGGGAGGGGTAGAGGGGTATATAGGGATAAGAGGGGTATATAGGGATATAAGAGGGGTAAAACACAAATATACACACAAAAACAAATACATTTAGAAAATAAATAAATAAACACCAAAATAAAAGAAACAGCAAAAAAAATCCAGAAAAAATGTCAAAATCAAAATGAATGAAATACAAATAAAAAAATATGTTGATTTGTGTGTATTTTTGTGTGTATGTATATGGTGTGTGTGTGTGTGTGAGAGTGTAAATATGTGTTTGTAAGTGTGTGTTAGTGTGTACTAAAGTGTGTAGATGTGTTAATACAAAAAAAAAGTTTATAAAGTTTATAAACTAAATGTATGTGTGGTAGTGTGTGTAAATACTGTACCAGTCCAGAAGACAGATGATCTAAAGCAGGCAGCAAGGTAAATCCAGCAGGAAACACGCAGATCACAGCGGAGGCTCCAGCAACGTAATCCACCAGGTAAGTTGTGAGAAAATCCAGCAGGGGCGGTTCCTTTACACTGAACATCAGCAAGTCACTCCCCATGTGACTTGTGATGTCAGTGCCTTCCCATTGGCTGCTCTGCGATCGTGGACCGGGGAGAGGTAAGTAACCCGGCATTGCTCGTTGCCTAGGGGTTTGCAAGAGCGGGAAGCGGTTTCCCCGCTCTAACTTCAGGCATTCCGCTCCCGACCCGGAAGTGCTGCAGATCGTGAATATACGATCTGTGGCAGTTTGGTACTTGTCTGCACAGAACGTATATTCACGATCTGTGGCGGCAAAGGGTTAAAGGGGAACTGTGGTCTCCAACAAGTTTATTTAAATGAAAGGCCAGGTTCATACCTTTAAAACAAGCCATCAACCACCTCTCTACGTGCTCACAGCCCAAAATATGAAGAAATCACTGATCAGAAAGTTAGGGGAAGGGAGGTTCTGAATCTGCGGTCAGAAATACCATTTCCTCCTCTAATCTGTGGTTGGCACATGCTCAGTGCATGAATGAAGGGTAGGAGGGGGGTGGGGAGAACAGCACAGCCCACAGCACTGCTTTTTTTAATGCCCCCCACTTGCTGGCCCTTCCCAATCGTGGGCCCTGTGTCCCCTCCCCTTGCAGCCCCATGGCCCCTCCCACTCACCCTGGGGCCCCTGAGTAGGAGGGGGCCCAAAAGTGGGAGTGGCCCAGGGGCCCCAAGTGGGAGTTGCCCAGGGACACAAGTGGGAGGGGCCCTGGGCCCTGCAAGTGGGAGGGGCCCCAGAGCCATGAGTGGGAGGGGCCACAGAGCACATGAGTGGGAGGGGCCACGGGAAAGGCCCAAGGGGCTACAAGGAGAAGGACCATGGGGGCCCACGAGGAGGAGGAAACATGGAAGAGGGACTGTCACATGGTTTTAGTGCAGGAAGCAGGAAGTGCAGGGGATCTGGTGATGCTGCAACCATATCACACATATAAATGTAAATATCTTCAAAACTATGTAAAATAAATAATGAAAGTAAATTGCAAATATCCTCAGGAAAGCAATTCCTGTCAATTTACCTAAAGTCATTTTGGACAAAACTATAATCCCCCCCACTACTGGCCCCATCATGTATGTTAGTGTAATCCTTAACTCACATCCCAGCTCTATAAGGTTCTCCTGAGTCCCCCCTCAAAGTCCCAAACTGCCCACCAGGAGGATAGCAGAGTCCATATAGGACTCTGCCTCCTACCTGGCCTCCGGGAGAAGTTTGGCATGCGTACTGCAGCCCTTCTCCCCCTCCCTCCCCCTCCCTCTCCCTCCCGATTAGGATTCCCTCCCCCTATTGCAAAACCCTTTCACCAAAGATTCCCCCTTTCCCCCAGCCCCAACCGCTATGTTAATTATATCAGAAAATGCCCAAAACATACTTACCTTCCCTCTTACCTCCGCCGCACTGAACTCCGGCAGCCGCGTCCGTGATTGGCTGCCGCTCAGCCAATCACAGACGCGACTGCCGGTCCCGCTCTTCTGCTTGCATTTACTCGCAAGCAGAGCGCGGCGGAGGCAAGAGGGAAGGTAAGTAAAGTTTGGGGCATTTTCTTATAATACTAACATAGCGGTTGGGCTGGGGGGACGGGGGAATCTTTGGTGGGAATTTTTTTTAAGGGTAGACATACCCTTTAAGTCTGGACAGTTGGTTTGTGGGGAAAAAGTCAGGTCAGATGGAAGTGGGAGTGGTTAAAGGAGGGAGGGGGATACTGCTCCTAAACAAAATGTGTGCTGGATTGAAGGCATGCAGCAACACATGCAAATGTGCTACTTACATGCATTCAATTATAGATTAAAGGGGAACTGTGGTCCAAAAATGACTTTAGATAAATTGATAGGAATTGCTCTCTTGAGAATTTTTGCAATCTATTTTCATTGTTTATTTTAAATAGTTTTGAAGATATTTACATTTTTGTGTGTGATGGCAGCAGCATCACCTGTTCCCCTGCACTTCCTGCTCTGAAACCTGTCAGTCAATCTGCCCTGTGTCTCCTCCCCTTTGCAGCTCCTCTGGTCCCTCCAGTTGCAGGCCCCCCTTGGCCCATTCCCTTACAGCCCCATGTGGCCCTGCCCACTCGCGGGTGCCGTGGTCCCGCCCACTCACGAGTGCCTAACCCGCTCACAGGTGCTGTGGGCCACTCTGACACCCCCCCCCCCCCGATAACTCTGTTTCCAGAGTGAGAACTCTGCCTGAAAAGGCTGTTTTCACATAGTGAGAGAGAAGGGCTGTAGATTCCATTACCTTCTCTGTCAGGACTTCACACAGCAGAGAGGAGGAGGGACTTATTGTCTCCCTCACACACTGAGGGAGTCTGAGGCTGTGCTCACCGGCGGCACTGTGCAGGAGAAGCCTTAGGAATGCCATGTGTCAGCCTCCCACCCATTAACTTTCTGGTCAGTCATTTCTGTATATCTTGGGCTGTGGAGCATGTAGAGAGGTGGTTGATGGCTCGTTTTAAAGGTAGGAAACTGGCCTTTCATTTAAACTCGACTTGTTTGGAGACCACAGTTCCCCTTTAAGATGAGGCAAAGTCATTTTTTCAGTATAGTGTCCCTTTAAAGAATTAGAGGTTTGCTAGTTGATTCTAAAACAATGCAAACTTCATAACAAGCTCACAGATGCTTTACCAGCTCTAGCATACGATGTGTCAAAGACCTAAGGCCACCTTGGCCACCTCATACTAGGCAGTAGAAATAAAATGCTATTGTTCTGAAATTTAAATGAAACAAAACTATTTAATGGGTGAAAAAGATGGAGACAAAATGGAGTCTAAAAAAAACAATTGTTCAATCACCAAGCCTACATTGGCATAGTTGTGCCTTGCAATAGGTAGGTAGGACACTTTGATACATGTATCATGATATATATGATGCAGTGAGTGGGATCAAGGAGTACCTTGGTTTACAGCATAAATTATATTTAAAAGATTGGATCAATTGTTTGTTCGATAGTTCTCCTTTAAGTAGATTTAAAAAAAAAAAAAAAAGAAATAAACCACCTGGAGCAGAGAAACATTTCCTGTAAATTAGGCTAATAGAATAAAACAAACTCACCTTCCCGTAATCTTCTCAAATTCTCTCCTACGTTTTAAGTAACCATATCCTTGGATCATGGATATTTCACATGGCTCTTTGTAGCAGATTTCCAAGTGGAGTTTTGTTCTTTATTTACCCATCTCTCCATTTCATTGGGAAGCTGCCTTGTGTCTGCTGATAAGTGTCAGATTACTATGTCCTCTCCAAATCCACCTATCACCTGACACAGACACTAAATTTCATCCCATTTCCAGGTGCACTTGCTACATCAACAGGTCCAATATTATGTCATCTCTCGAGGTATTGACTGTTCTTCTTTTCACCGCACACTGAGAATTCTCCAGATTTCTGTAATATTTGTGGGCAAACTCCATATTTTAAATGAAATAAATGTGATGGATGATATTGTGAGCTCCTAAAACTGGGATTTTGTGATTGACGCTGAACTATTTTGCATACGTCCTGCATTTATGTATTGTTATCAAGGCATTGATCTTCTTGTATATGTAAGAACTGATCTCCTGGAGATTTTTCAAACCATCTGTGAAGCATCAACAATATGGAATGTTCTTTGGGTTCTACCAGATGAACATTCCTTATATAATCTCTCAGGTGTATTTCCCATTTATACCTTGATCATTTAGGGTGTTCGCTGGAATGTATAGTTGACCGAACAATCTGCAGAAAAGGAAAATGTGGTAGTTACAGGGGATTCTACATATGTAAGATGGTTGGATAGCATTAGAAGTTTTGGATTGTAATTGCAGTCTATTCATCCAAGGATCTGTCTAGTTTCCATGTTTAATAAAGTTGGGGGTTTTCTGGCATTGGATCCTAAATTGATTTGCATGATACAGTATCTGTCAAAATCCCTAAGGCTGGGTACACATGAAGGGACTATTTGTCACGACCGAGCACTTGCTACAAGCGAGCTATTGGCCGGGACAAATGTCCGTCTGCAATAGTGTCTGCGGCCGACAATTTTTGCGATCAACCGTGCGGTCCCATAGGTAACCACACGATCGATCGGGATTTACCATCGAGGTCGGTAGAGATGCGCGATCATACATCGGGAACGCGTGCCCAAACGCGAGCGTTCGCACACTTGCTTCCATGAGCGCGGCATATTGTGGCCTCAGCCTTAATGCTGTATTTGTGATAAAAGTTCTGGTGTTAATTTTACCCCAACCAATCAGATGTTCTTTACTATTTGAAATCTGATTGGTTGGGGCAAAATTATCACCATTTTTAATGATAAGAACTGTTAGTACAACTCCCTGTAAATGTTTAAGAGACAACTACATCCCAAGAAATTGGCCATATTGTCAAAGAAATATGATTGTTATTGTTTACCTATAGGTTTCATTGGAGACAAGATCTTTTCCTCCGCTCTTTACATTTCAGAGACGTCATAATGGATCGTAGAGCCATTTCTTTCATTCCAGTGGAATTGGATTCATTTTTGGGCTCATGGGTGATCCAGGATAAGAAGATCAGTATTCTATGGGACAGACAATATCTGATTTATCAACATGTGTAAGTGTAGCAAATAACAGAACATAAGTAGAAACTAAGTAAGTTTTGAACAAACAAAGATCCACAGAACTTGTTGAAATTACGAAAATCCGATTCTGTCCAATTGAACAAAATTTTTGGACTTTTTAACCGCGACTTTCCCTGTTCAACTGTGATTTTTTGCAATTTTTATCACGATTAACTGCAATCTTTGAATTTTCAACAGCGATTTAGAATTTTCGACCCGCGAGTAAAATGTTTATTATACATATACGCGACCATCGAATCCGCGAGTAAAATGTCTATTATACCTATACGCGACCATCGAATCCGCAAGTAAAATGTCTATTATACCTATACGCGACCATCGAATCCGCAAGTAAAATGTTATTATACCTAACGCGACCATCGAATCGCGAGTAAAATGTCTATTATACCTATCAGCGACCATCGAATCCGGAGTAAAATGTCTATTATACACTACGCGACCATCGAATCCGCAGAGTAAAAATGTCTATTATACCTATACGCGACCATCGAATCCGCGAGTAAAAGTCTTTATACCTATACAGCGACCATCGAATCCGCGAGGAAAATGTCTATATACCTATACGCGGAACCATCGAATCCACGAGTAAAATGTCTATTATACCTATACGCGAGCATCGAATCAGTGAGTAAAATGTCAATGATACCTAGACGCGAGCATCGAATCCGTGAGTAAAATGTCTATTATACCGATACGCGAGGATCGAATCCGCAAGTAAAATGTCTATTATACCTATACGCGAGGATGGAATCCACGAGTAAAATGTCTATATACCTATACGCGAGCATCGAATCCGTGAGTAAAATGTCTATTATACCTATACGCGAGCATCGAATCAGCAAGTAAAATGTCTATTATACCTATACGCGAGCATCGAATCCACAAGTAAAATGTCTATTATACCTATACGCGAGTATTGAATCAGTGAGTAAAATGTCTATTATACCTAGACGCGAGCATCGAATCCGCCAGTAAAATGTCTATTATACCTATACGTGAGGATCGAATCCACGAGTAAAATGTCTATTATACCTATACGCGACTCATGCGAATCGCAAGTAAAATGTCTATTATACCTATACACACCATCGAATCCGCAGTAAAATGTCTATTATACTACATACGCGACCATCGAATCCGCGAGTAAAATGTCTATTATACCTATACGCGAGCATCGAATCGCAAGTAAAATGTCTTTATACCTATACGCGACATCGAATCCGCAAGTAAAAGTCTATTATACCTATACGCGAGCATCGAATCCGCAAGTAAAATGTCTATTATACCTATACGCGAGCATCGAATCCGCAAGTAAAATGTCTATTATACTATACGCAGCATCGAATCCGCAAGTAAATGTCTATTATACCTATACGCGAGCATCGAATCCGCAAGTAAAATGTCTATTATACCTATCGCGAGCATCGAATCTCGCGAGTAAAATTTCTATTATACCTACGCTACATCGATCGAGCCATCGAATCCGCGAGTAAATGTCTATTATACCTATACACGAGTATCGAATCCGCGAGTAAAATGTCTATTATACCTATACACGATTCTACCTATCATGCGAGTAAAATGTCTATATACCTATACACGAGCATCGAATCCGCGAGTAAATGTCCATTATACCTTACGCGAGTATCGAATTCCGTGAGTAAAATGTCCATTATACCTATACGCGAGTAAATATCGCATTATCGAATCCGCGAGTTGTTGATGGGATAATTATCAAATATTTGAACGCGAGAGCTTGAAAGTAGCACGCGTGAGAGTAAAATCGATTTTTCCAAAGTCCTGGATATTCGAATGTATTCCCCAGACCATTTTCCAGGTCCTTCAGCCATTTACATTAAGTTACCATTGATAATTTAATTGTATTTCATTTGAACTTTTCAAACTATTTGACTCCCATTGACTTCAATGGGTCAGTTTTCGAACATTCCATATAGTTCGAAAGTTCGAAAACGGACCAAACTTTCGAAAGTTCGGACATCTCTACTTATAATACATAAGGCCAGCCAAAAAAAAACCCCAGCACAGACACACCCTCCCCTTTGAAAAGACAAAGAAGGACCGAGCATTGTCTGTCAAAAATAAACAGGGTTTCCTATATAAATGACTAATACAGGGAGAGGAGAGAGGGGGAGGGGCAATGAAAGACATGAAGTCACTTGGTGTCATCACTGAGTGACTGTTATATAGATTTCTCTCCACTGCACCTCCCCATTGAAAATGCATAGCTAGTATTAATGTTTAACAAAACCTTAAACTTGATCCAATTAGTCCACCATTAAAAATTTTTGCTCAGCATTAACAATGTAGATTGTAAATATTCTATAACCAATCAATGTGCAAATGATCATAGCCAGTATACGAATAAGGTCATTTATTGGTGTTTGTCCTTAATCTGTTGGTTTATAAAGGTCCCAGTGCAAGACTTTCCTGCAGCCATTCATAACACACATGCACTCAATCGGAACATCCTACCTTTTCGAACAATCCTGCTAGCAGCCAATTGGATCATTGGAAAATGAACAATAGTACACATGTTGTAAAGACAGAGTTCCAGGGGCCCGGACCAAACCTTATTCAACAACAACCAACATGGATTCCCTTGTGGTTGAATGTTTTTCCAGTGACATCAGCTATAAAAGTCTTTCTTCCCAATGTATAATTATAAGGAAACTAACTACTAGTGATTTCATATGTCCATCTGCTAACCCAAGGTTCAAATCCTCAATCTTCTAAAAACATATTTGCTAAGGATAAAAATTACTAAATTTAAACTATATTTCAGAAAAAGACTTGACAGACAAAATAGTTTTCTCATGTAGTCTGAAACTATGTTAACATCTGTGCGGGTTTATTAACTAACATGCAGTTTTCACCAATAAGCTATTAGCTTTGAGATTATATTATAATATGTCAATCACCTCTTGTTCTGATTGCTAGGAGTTTATCAATATATTAAGTTCAAGTAAATTTTTTTTCATCATAAAATACTAACATTGCAAAAATTACATCATCGTCCAGTGACATCACATTCTTTCAAAAGTGCAGACTGATGTATTAGGGATTTGCTTATGCTTTGAAGTGTAATTAAAATATTCAGGTTCTCTCAATCAATATTTATTTTTTCTCAAAAAATATAAACATTAGTGAAATCAAATAAGTTAATGATAAGAAACAGGAAAACAGTGGTTTACTAACATGGTCAGAGTAGAAATAATCAACGATTCAGTTCAGAGCTAGATGAAAGCCAAAAAAAACCCAAAAACCACAAACAATTATGGATGAAATTAACCATTATAGTCCATTTAAGGACGCCATCATTCTGATCCTAAAATGGACAATGTACATGGGACCCTTCCCTTACTGTTAATTCTAAATTAGAAAAGTACAGTAGCGGACAGGTAATTGTTAACATACATCCCTCAAATTAACAGAAAACGAACATGCTGATTGTCCACATCATGCCAGGATCCAGAAGATATGTCTCTATGTCTTTAATTGTCTCCATGGTCCTATTTGTGTTAATTCTTTTTCTGTAAGAAACATTTCAGGTACAGTATAGTATCTCCTTGGATGCTTCTGATAAATAACCATTAAATAACCAGTTTATGGGTTTCTGTGGTAGTTTTCAGGTCTTGCCATTTTAATCATTGGCCACGTGAGAAGGTCCTACTGACTGTAGTTCATGTATTGTAGATCACTGGTCTTTGTATCTTCACCTAGACAGGGAACAGTGAACAAAACAAATACCAGTAAGGTAAAAAAGAAACTGGTAAATGTCTGTTGTATTCAGTTAGATCAATTGGACTTGAAGTTTAGTTCTTGAAGACGTTTCGCTAGTCAACCAACTGGCTTTCTTAATTCAGAATTACTTGGCAATAAATACCCTGGAAAGTACCAATTAGCATTTGACAGCAGGGTGTTAGGGACCTTCTGAATGCAAGGTGTGGATGCACATAAACGGCCTTCTTAACACCTCTCTTGAACCAGTCCTGTTCCTTTTACAAGATGTTGACATTACAATCTTCAAAGGTATGTCCTTTTTCCTTAAAGATGCAGGTACACGGCTGAGTCCTGACCCGTGGAATTGGCTCTTCTGTGCTGGGCCATACGTTGGTGCAGTTGCTGTTTGGTCTCCCTCACATACAAATCAGAGCATTCTTCACTGCACTGCACTGCGTATATTATGTTTCTTTACTTGTGTTTCAGTATTGGGTGTTTCTGGCTGTTATATGCTAATTGGGACTTTCCAGGGTACATAATTCTTGTACAGATTCTTTTACAAGTCATTCTGAATTGAGAAAGCCAGTCGGATGACTAGCAAAACGTCTTCAAGAACTAAACTTTAAGTCCAGATCTAACTGAATACAACAGATATACCATGACCTGGATGAATGAATATTACAGATATACCGGGACCTGGATGGATGAATTAGGCAGATATACCAATGAACTGGGTGGATGAATTTACAGATATACCATGACCTGTATGAATGAATATTACAGATTTCCATGACCTGGATGAATGAATATCTACAGATTAGACCATGACCTGGATGGATGAATATTACAGATATAGACCATGACCTGGATGATGAATATTACAGAATACCATGACCTGGATGGATGAATATTACAGATATACCATGACCTGGATGATGAGGATAATATTACAGATATACCATGACCTGGATGGATGAATATAATACCAGATTATACCATGACCTGGATGGATGAAATATTACAGTATATACCATGACCTATGGATGAATATTCAGTATACCATGACCTGGATGAGAATGATATGACAGATATACCATGTGACCCTGGATTGAATGAGAACCATCACAAGCATACTGGTAAATGACCATTAAAACCATTAAAACAATCAGATCATTGAGACAACTTTGCTTACAGCCAAGCAGTAGAAATCCTATTCCAATCTGTTGTCCTATGATAGAGACATATTTACATCGAGGTCGGTCGAGAATGCGCGATCATACATCGGGAACGCGTGCCCAAACGCGAGCGTTCGCACACTTGCTTCCATGAGCGCGGCATATTGTGGCCTCAGCCTTAATGCTGTATTTGGTAAAAGTTCTGGTGTTAATTTTACCCCAACCAATCAGATGTTCTTTACTATTTGAAACTGATTGGTTGGGGCAAAATATCACCATTTTTAATGATAAGAACTGTTAGTACAACTCCTGTAAAGTTTAAGAGACAACTACATCCAAGAAAATTGGCATATTGTCAAAGAAATATGATTGTATTGTTTACCTATAGGTTCATTGGAGACAAGATCTTTTCCTCCGCTCTTTACATTTCAGAGACGTCATAATGGATCGTAGAGCCATTTCTTCATTCCAGTGGAATTGGATTCATTTTTGGGCTCATGGGTGATCCAGGATAAGAAGATCAGTATTCTATGGGACAGACAATATCTGATTTATCAACATGTGTAAGTGTAGCAAATAACAGAACATAAGTATAGATGAACAAAACAAAGATCCACAGAACTTGTTGAAATTACGAAAATCCGATTCATGTCCAATTGAAACAAAATTTTTGGACTTTTTAACCCGGCTTTCCCTGTTCAAACTGTGATTTTTTGCAATTTTTACACGATTAACTGCAATCTTTGAATTTTCAACAGCGATTTAGAATTTTCGACCCGCGAGTAAATGTTTATTATACATATACCGACCATCGATCGCGAGTAAAATGTCTATTATACCTATACGCGACCATCGAATCGCGAGTAAATGTCTATTATACTATCGACCACGAATCAAAAAGTCTATTATAACTATACGCGACCATCGAATCCGCAGTAAAATGTCTATTATACCTACGCGAGCATCGAATCCGTAAAATGTCTTATACCTATACGCGAATCGAATCCGCAAGTAAAATGTCTATTATACCTATACGCGACCATCAATCGCAGTAAATGTCTATTATACCTATACGCGACATCGAATCGCAGTAAAATGTCTATTATACCTATAACGGACCATCGAATCCGCAGTAAAATGTCTATATACCTATACACGACATCGAATCCGCAGTAAAATGTCTATTATACCTATACGGACCATCGAATCCGCAAGTAAAATGTCTATTATACCTATACACGACATCGAATCCGCAAGTAAAATGTCTATTATACTCTACGCGACCATCGAATCCGCGAGTAAAATGTCTATTATACCTATACGCGAGCATCGAATCAGCAAGTAAAATGTCTATTATACCTATACGCGAGCATCGAATCCGCAGTAAAATGTCTATTATACCTATACGGAGCATCGAATCGCAAGTAAAATGTCTATTTACTATACGCGCATCGAATCCACGAGTAAAATGTATATACCTATACGCGCATCGAATCCGCAAGTAAAATGTCTATTATACCTATACGCGAGTATCGAATCCGCAAGTAAAATGTCTATTATACCTATACGCGAGTATCGAATCCGCAAGTAAAATGTCTATTATACCTATACGCGAGCATCGAATCCGCAAGTAAAATGTCTATTATACCTATACGCGAGCATCGAATCTGCGAGTAAAATGTCTATTATACCTATACGCGAGCATCGAATCCGCAAGCGAGCATCGAATCCGCAGTAAAATGTCTATTTAACCTATACACGAGTATCGAATCCGGAGTAAAATGGCTATTATACCTACACGATTATACCTATATGCGAGTAAAATGTCTATTATACCATACACGAGCATCGAATCCGCGAGTAAAATGTCCATTACCTATAGCGAGTATCGAATCCGCGAGTAAAATGTCTATTATACCTATACCGAGTATCGAATCCGCGAGTAAAATGCCATTAACCTATACGCGAGTATTGAATCCGTGAGTAAAATGTCCATTATACCTATACGCGAGTATCGAATCCGCGAGTAAAATGTCCATTAAACCTATACGCGAGTATCGAATCCGTGAGTAAAATGTCCATTATACCTATACGCGAGTAAATATCGCATTATCGAATCCGCGAGTTGTTGATGGGATAATTATCAAATATTTGAACGCGAGAGCTTGAAAGTAGCACGGTGAGAGTAAAATCGATTTTTCAAAAGTCCTGGATATTGAATGTCCCCAGACCATTTTCAGGTCCTTCAGCCATTTACATTAAGTTACCATTGATAATTTAATTGTATTCATTTGAACTTTTCAAACATTGACTCCCATGAATCTAAGGTCAGTTTTCGAAACATCCATATAGTTCGAAAGTTCGAAAGGAGCAAACTTCGAAGTTCGGATCTCTCTTATAATACATATGGCCAGCCAAAAAAAACCCCAGCACAGACACACCCTCCCCTTTGAGAGAGGACCGAGCATTGTCTGTCCAAATCAGGGTTTCCTATATTATACTAAAAGGGGGGGAGGGCAATGGTGAAGATCGACGTTTCTTTTGGTGACCTATGACTTACCATCCCCATTGAAAATGCATAGCTAGTATTAATGTTTACAAAAACACTGCTAAACTTTACCTGTCCCCCTTAAAAGCAATACCACATGTATGTTAAATTTCTACCATCTAATGCTCATATGTGCATATAGCCAGTATACGAATAAGGTCATTTATTGGTGTTTGTCCTTAATCTGTTGGTTTATAAAGGTCCCAGTGCAAGACTTTCCTGCAGCCATTCATAACACACATGCACTCAATCGGAACATCCTACCTTTTCGAACAATCCTGCTAGCAGCCAATTGGATCATTGGAAAATGAACAATAGTACACATGTTGTAAAGACAGAGTTCCAGGGGCCCGGACCAAACCTATTCAACAACAACCAACATGGATTCCCTTGTGGTTGAATGTTTTTCCAGTGACATCAGCTATAAAAGTCTTTCTTCCCAATGTATAATTTAAGGAAACTAACTACTAGTGATTTCATATGTCCATTGCTAACCAAGGTTCAAATCCTCAATCTTCTAAAAACATATTTGCTAAGGATAAAAATTACTAAATTTAAACTATATTTCAGAAAAAGACTTGAAAGACAAAATGTTTTCTCATGTAGTCTGAAACTATGTTAAATCTGTGCGGGTTATTAACTAACATGCAGTTTTCACCAATAAGCT
Organism: Hymenochirus boettgeri; assembly: GCA_019447015.1. NCBI lineage: Eukaryota > Metazoa > Chordata > Amphibia > Anura > Pipidae > Hymenochirus > Hymenochirus boettgeri. Next base: position 13,978 of record JAACNH010000799.1, on the reverse strand, counting down.
ATTAGCTTTGAGATTATATTATAATAGTCAATCACCTCTTGTTCTGATTGCTAGGAGTTTATCAAATATTAAGTTCAAGTAAATTTTTTTTCATCATAAAATACTAACATTGCAAAAATTACATCATCGTCCAGTGACATCACATTCTTTCAAAAGTGCAGACTGATGTATTAGGGATTTGCTTATGCTTTGAAGTGTAATTAAAAATTCAGGTTCTCTCAATCAATATTTATTTTTTCTCAAAAAATATAAACATTAGTGAAATCAAATAAGTTAATGATAAGAAACAGGAAAACAGTGGTTTACTAACATGGTCAGAGTAGAAATAATCAACGATTCAGTTCAGAGCTAGATGAAAGCCAAAAAACCCCCAAAAACCACAACAATATGGATGAAATTAACCATTATAGTCCATTAAGGACGCCATCATTCTGATCCTAAAATGGACAATGTACATGGGACCCTTCCCTTACTGTAATTCTAAATTAGAAAAGTACAGTAGCGGACAGGTAATTGTTAACATACATCCCTCAAATTAACAGAAAAGAACATGTGATTGTCCACATCATGCCAGGATCCAGAAGATATGTCTCTATGTCTTTAATTGTCTCCACGGTCCTATTTGTGTTAATTCTTTTTCTGTTGACTGTAAGAAACATTTCAGGTACAGTATAGTATCTCCTTGGATGCTTTGATAAATAACCATTAAATAACCAGTTTATGGGTTTCTGTGGTAGTTTTCAGGTCTTGCCATTTTAATCATTGGCCAATGAGAAGGTCTACTGACTGTAGTTCATGATGTAGATCACTGGTCTTTGTATCTTCACCTAGACAGGGAACAGTGAACAAAACAAATACCAGTAAGGTAAAAAAGAAACTGGTAAATGTTGTTGTATTCAGTTAGTACAATTGGACTTGAAGTTTAGTTCTTGAGACGTTTCGCTAGTCAACCAACTGGCTTTCTTAATTCAGAATTACTTGGCAATAAATACCCTGGAAAGTACCAATTAGCATTTGACAGCAGGGTGTTAGGGACCTTCTGAATGCAAGGTGTGGATGCACATAAACGGCCTTCTTAACACCTCTCTTGAACCAGTCCTGTTCCTTTACAAGTGTTGACATTACACATCTTCAAAGGTATGTCCTTTTTCCTTAAAGATGCAGGTACAGGCTGAGTCTGACCCGTGGAATTGGCTCTTCTGTGCTGGGCCATACGTTGGTGCAGTTGCTGTTTGGCTCCCTCACATACAAATCAGAGCATCTTCACTGCACTGCACTGCGTATATTATGTTTTTACTTGTGTTTCAGTATTGGGTGTTTCTGGCTGTTATATGCTAATTGGGACTTTCCAGGGTACATAATTCTTGTACAGATCTTTTACAAGTCATTCTGAATTGAGAAAGCCAGTCGGATGACTAGCAAAACGTCTTCAAGAACTAAACTTTAAGTCCAGATCTAACTGAATAACAGATATACCATGACCTGGAATGAATGGCAAATAAATATGATAAGAAACCTATGTGATGGATGAATATTAAAGATCTCTTTCCACCTGGAGAGATTATACAGATATACCATGACCTGGTGGATGATATTACAGATATACCTGACTGATGATGAATATTACAGATATACCATGACCTGGATGGATGAATATTACCGATATACCATGACCGTATGGATGAATATTACAGATATACCATGACCTGGATGATGAATAGTTACAGATATACCATGACCTGGATGGATGAATATTACAGATATACCATGACCTGGATGAATTTACGATACTACCATGGACCTGGATGGATGAATATTACAGATATACCATGACCTGGATGAATGAGAACCTTCACAAGCATACTGGTAAATGACAATTAAAACCATTAAAACAATCAGATCATTAGACAACTTTGCTTACAGCCAAGCAGTAGAAATCCTATTCCAATCTGTTGTCCTATGATAGAGACATATTTGTATGACGTTTTGTGTTGAACTAATGGTATTAATTGGTGAAATTGAACTTTTGGGTGTTCTTCCGATTGATATTTACCATCATATCCATATAACGACTAATGCTGGAAAAATTTTGGTTACGTCTTTCTGGTTTCACTTCGAACCCCCATCAATTAGCAGTTTGAGGATTGATCATTATTGTGTGTACCCAGCCTAAAGGCCTGGTTAGGCCTATCTTAGGTTAGGCATATCTTAGGTGTATTATGACCAGTGGCATAACTAGGAATTACCCAGCAAAATTATGATGGGGCCCCTCGCCCTGCTTCTACAGAGTTTTTCTGGGGGAAGAAAATAAAAAGATGCCCCCCCCCCTGCTCCTGGGCCCTGCAGGGTCTGCTCCCCTGGTAGTTACACCCCTGATTATGAGATTGTTACATGATCAGTCCAGGCCAATAACATAAAAAGCCAGGAAGTGATCACTTCATTGCAGGATGTCTCCGGACCGCTCCTCCCTTCCTCACCGCTAAATGATTGTCTTTGGAGAGGAAGGACCATCATAATTGCAGAGAGACAAATCTCATTGTACCTGGATTGATGTGTCCACATTTTCCAGTGAAGGTCTGAAGGCTTTTGTTCTGGAGGCATCTAAAAAAAGATAAAAACAAAGTGGGTCACTCAGCCACAAAATAGTTTAAAGTGCCACCATGAGGAGGACAAAGAACCATCGCTTACTACATGATATGGGGGGTAAAAAAATAAACTGATTATTTCCACTTCCGTTCACAATGTGAATAATCTGATGGTTTCCTCCGACATTATTACCTACTATAAGGACTCGTACTTACCCGCTCTTCTCCCTAAGGATTTGTCGCTACCATCGCTGGAGTCTCTCTGGATGCTCCATTCATCTTCATTGTCCTCATACCAGTTTTCCAGTTTGTCCTTTTCGAAAGATTCCCTGGTGCAGAAAAAGATGTTTTTACCGTATTTACCAGCCAAACGGTTCCACGCAGGTTATTAAAGCAACATTACAATTGGAATAAAGCATGTAACTAATCTGAATTGAATTGGTGTCAGAGATGCCAGATTTCTCAGAGTCTAAAGGTTTGTACGTACGTAATCCTCGTAATTTCGAAAATTTTCGAAAATACGAGAAATCCGTGTTTCGGAAGTTCGGAAGGCGGAAAATCCGGAAAAATCCACCATTCGCGAACGGGATAAATCCACGGCGGATCCGCGAACCGGCCATCCCTAGTCCGCGTGTGGGCACTTTAGCAGTCGAAATGGCCGCTCGTTCGAAAATACACCCAGCGGATTGGGCAACGATCTCCGAACGATTGCCCATTTTGGACGATAAAGGGCCCATACACGGGACCTGTGATCGCACGTGTGTACGAACCTTAACTCGGGAAGGTGGGGAAAAGGGTGTGGCAGGGGTGAGAGTGGGTGGAAAGGACAAGGAGTGGGTGGAGCTAGACTGGGACTTAAGTATTTTTTGTTTGGGACTCGGAATTTTCTTCCCTGCAGTCGGGACATTCGCAATCAAATAGGGGCGTTACGCATATCTGAATGGAGATGATAACCACACCAAGAACTTTTTTTCATGCTGAAAGTCACATGATTGTAAGCCCATCCCCCAGTGTAACATAAGCAGCACCTGATACATTGTTACAATTGCACATGGTGGCTCAGTGGTTAGTGATTCCATGAGTCCAGGGTTCGATTCCCCTCTTGGCTACACCTACAATAGGTCTGTTTGTTCTCCATGTGTTTGTATTGGGTTCCTCTGGTCTCCCCCTTAATTATAAAGATGCTGATAGGCTTTGTGTTATATGGTTCTTCAAATCCAGGGCCCGGTACAGTAAGACTAGATATACTAATAGTGTAGTATAATACATTCAGTGTTATTACTAAGAACATAAATAAAATACATAATACACAAACTTTACCGATTCTTTTGTCTTTTCGCTCTGAACAGGAAGAATCCCACCAAGATAACAGAAATGGCCAGAACACCTATGGCAGCTCCGACTCCCCCATAAAGGGCCGCCTTAGAGATCCACCATTTGCAGTCTGCGCTTGTGTAAATGTAGATGTCAGTACGTGGACAGCTGGATGGAGGGAAGAAATACACAATGTGAAATACCAAATGCCCTCCAAGGAAATCCCAGTTTACCTTCATGATATTAAATGGTTTAAATGGATAATACCATCAGAATTACGTTTCTAATGTAATGACAAAGGAACAAGCCTAGTTTGATTCTGTCCCTTTAAACTGGTGACTTGTCAGTTATCTGCCCTCAACCCCAACTGCTATTATGACCAGTTTATTACATGAATTTGTAACCAGATATTTAATGATAAGTTCTATTCCTTTCTGGGAAAATAATCTGCCTCCTCCCTCCACTCAATGAGCTTTTTATGTGCTTGAGCATGTGCAGAGATGGCAGCAGGGGAAACTGTTAATCATTGGCTGTGATGTCAGCATCACAGCCTTGATTGTCTGCATGGAAGGAGGAGCCAGCTTACTTTGCCAGAATGGGGACAATAATTATCCTCCCATATCTGGTTAGTAATGGTAAATTAGTTACCCTTTAGTCTCCTTGTTCTGGCAGGATTTGACCACTAGAGGTCACTGTGTAAAAGTATAAAAAAGGGAAGCAGACATATGTGCTCTCTCTCTCCTTCTTTCTGGAGTTTCCCCAGAGGATAAGGGAGAGCCAGGTGACCTTAATAACAGGTAGGCCCAGTTAATAGATCATTATATTATAGATCTATTATAGATCACTCCAGGAGTGATAGATAGGAGTAGGGTAGCTAGTGAGCAGGTAAGAGATAGTGTCCAATGCACTCCTTTCAAAACTGTGGGCGCTCACTCCTCAAGTATCCAACCCTCCATGGATAGAATTACAAGGCAAAGAAAACAAGGTGAGGGTCGCTAGTGAGCAGACTGAGCTCCAACAAGGAGATTTAGCAAGGACTAGAGTCCTGGGTATACCACCCAAGAATAGGGACATAGTGCCAGACATAGGGGTAGAAGATTCCACTACCGTGATCTGAGAACTGGTGATCTGAGAGTGGCAATAGCAAGCTGATTGTTATTCATGCTGTTTCTGATTCCTCTGGCTTGTGAGTATTTATGTGATATCTGTGCCATGCTATGTCACCTCTATAAGAGTCTTGTGCATAGAATTTTGAGGCTGACAGTCTCTGCAGCAAATTAAGTACCTCCATCCTACTATCGCCTTACACAGGTAATAAAGACAAGTACAAATATATATCAGTTGGGGTTGGGGGCAGATAACTGACAATTGACCATTTTTTCATATTTAAGGTTGGACATGACATTTAAGATTTCTCTCACCCACCTCCTCTAATACTCTTCCCCTAGAAACATGTTGGCTTCTCATGGATAAACCTGTTAAATTTAGCAAAGATCGCCATCTAGTGATGACAAAAAACAAATTCTATGGTTTCTTATTTTAATTGGGGATATTAGAAACATCCTTACAAAGTTCCAGTATCTGTAAATATTGACCTCAATACCAGTGCCCTATTAGAATTACTGTCCGGTCTTGCAACGACTTAAAATACTGTATTATATTACAATATACCCATATGGGGCCCGGAATTAGCAAATTAAAGAGCTAACTAGATTGTAAGCTCTACGGGGCAGGGACCTCATTACCTCTTATGGCAAAGCCCTAGCACTTCTATTTATATAATTTATATATCCCCTGTGTATGACTTTATTGTATTTTAATATAAATTAACATATACATACATACATACATATATACATACATACATATATACATACATACATATATACATACATACATATATACATACATACATACATACATACATACATATATACATACATACATATATACAAGTGCTGCTTTGCACTATTAGGGGCCTTATCAAAGGAAGTTACCCATATACTGTAGCGATTTATTATAAAGTATTAGATTGGAAAATGAACACAATATTATGATAACGTATTATGCTATATAAACCCATAAAAATAATAATGATAATGTAATAATAATAATTATCATTATTTTATTTTTAATGTCATCCAAGTTGTTTAAAAACTGCCTAGGTCATATCTGCACATGGTCAGTTCACTCTCCATCCCATCCGCCCTTTTCTCTTCCAATCTTGCTAGAAGCTGTCAATCAGCTTGTTGACCTGGCCGTGATCTCAAGCTAAACAAGGCAAAGTCAGAAAACGAATTAGTGTTCTCTGTGAATGAGGACCGCAGAACTCGACAAACCCCTTTAATAAGAATGGAGCCATGAGGCTGCTGACTCACAAGCAGAGGGCCCCTGTGTTTTCCACAACATGGCAGCTTCCTTGGTTGCAGCTGACGTTCTTTCCAGACTCCAGATCACAATCAGACACGCAGATCAGACCATCGGGAGTGATCTTAGGGGTGAAAAACTCTTTGTACCCAGAGATTATGTTTTCTCTGCAGATCTCTGGGAGAGATAAGATATATGTTTATTACCACCAACAATTCATTTTCTAACAATCCAAAAATCTTAATTTGCCACTTGCCTGCCTCATTACGAGGGGTGGTTTCTTCATATGAATTAAAAGTTTCATTAAAGCACAGGATATCTGTAAAAGAGATGAGAAGGGATTGAAAGCGCCCCCAACAGGCAAACATAGGGAACAGAGCTTATTTCATGGCACAGTAAGGAGAACATGAGTCAGTCAATGTCCAATGGGAAAACGCACTCTGCAAGAATCCAGGTGATATCCAGGGTTGAGGATCTAATTTAAGGACCTCCCCCCGGGGTAATTCAAATGGGAGGGTTTAATCCTTCTTTAAATTATGCTAAATGTATATTCACCTACACAGCCATATTCCAACATAACGAGCTAAATATTTACCATTGGCAGAATTACAGTCGACCGCGTTAAGCTTAGTTCCACTAATTTGTTCAAATGCTTCCGCATACTGCTCCGTAACAGGTTTATTTTTGTTGTATTCCAACTCTACAATGACATCATAATCCACATTGACGCTGCCATTGCTAGGAAACAAACAAAAGGAAAAATGATTAATGTTATCAGGAGCTGCAGGGTCATTTATTAAAGGGCATGTCCACCCCCTTTCATCTGATTACATAGGATGCAGTACTGACATCAAAATGTGAATTCTATCACTAGAGCAGACAGTCCAGTCACTTCCTAACTTCGGTCCCCATAACCCAGAGGGATGCAGAGGAATATAAATTGAGCCATACATATTATAGTTACCTGAAGGAAATGATATTTGCATCTTGGTACCCTGTAATTTTCTGAAACAGTTGCGCCATCTACAGGGAGAGAGTAAATATGAATCTGGGATAATGTAATTTCAAGAGGATATTATTGACTAAGTCAAACATAAAACTTCCAGCGCAATTAAAAGACAGTATTAAAGAAAACAGAGTTCAGAGAAAACCAAAAAGTATGAGACTAATGCAGAACCCTGTAAAATGTAAACAATGTTAAACTGATTGAGCTGTCACCAATAAAAATTTACAATAAAAAAAAAAAAAAAAAAAACTTCCAGCCTATATGCAGTACATGATAATACATATAAACATATTCACATATTTATTGGTATACATATAAACAATCAGACCGCAATAATCATAGGAGGGGCATTTTTTTTGCCTATTAAGAGTTCTATCTATTCATTCAGCTACACACTTGGAACATTGACTTCTAGTATTCCAACTAGGGCCCCTAAGATTTTTAAATTTGGATCCTACAACATTGTACTGCCAATATGGATGTGAATCTTTACACCGTACAGAGTATATTTAGTTATGGGTATATGTTTTTGTATATAAAGGGATAGGTAAGGGTGGGCTGTTTTTAGATATTGCATGCTGAGTATGATTATTGCGATCTGATTGTTTTTATATGTATACCAATAAATATGTGAATATGTTTATATGATATCGTATTGCATTATAAAACATCAACCATGTCTGTCTGTACAGAGTTATTGTGGGATGCCTATTGTTACACGCTTTCGGAATCGGTGATAAGTTTGGGGAGAAAGTGCGTCTTTGCCCAGTTAACTAATAGTAACAATTTTAAACTGTTGCCCTATAATGGAGATATAGACCACCGATACAGTCAGGGAACAGCAAGATTCACAATGGGTGGACAGTGGGAGTTCCTCATGTACAGTAGAATTTAAAGGGGGGTTAACATATCTTTTAAAGGGTACTATTTGGATACCCTTAAGATACAGAAAGATCCCACTGCTCCAAACTTTTATTGGGTTTTAAATCTGAGCGGTAGATCCTGAGAAATCAGCATTTGAAATCACAGCATTTACAGGGAAAGACCTGTCACTCCAGAAGCAGAAATTATAATATGTGCTCTAGTCCTGACCCCTAACTAGGATCTTTATCTGCCTGACAGCACACTTTCTGCAACATTTAAGAGAAACAGCAGAGGAAAGAAGGCAGGGGGGAGGGGGAGATGTGTAAGCAGAGCAGTGCCCATGGTGAGGCTGTGCAGAACTTATAAGTGTCCAGACACTACAAGAAGGCAGTGAGTAGGGAGGGTGGGGGAATTAGGAGCACTCACTAAACATTAATAATTTAATGACAAAGCAAGCACAGATAGATTGTGAGTACCACCATTTTACTTCTCTCACATTGTCGTTCCAGATCATGTAAAGTGTTTGAGTGAGTATATTGACCCTTTAATAAGTTACAGAATGAGAATCCAAAGGTGCCCATACATTATTACTTACCCGCTGACTTCTGCATCATTCAACCAATATTCTTCTTTGGGACCGACTAACATCGTGTGTCCCATCTGGCCACTTTAATTTGCAACTGTATGTTACAAAGAAGAGCGGGAAAGGCGGTTCCAAAATATTGATTGATGTCGCGGGGAAGTAAAATGTATGTGCGTATTTAGAGGTCACATGTTCCATAGTTCTAGAAATCAGCCTGTATTCGTAATTTCTGCAATTCGATTTCAACAATTCGATAATATTGAGAATGTGGGAACAGTTCCACAATGTGAAAATCCAAAAGTTTCAAGTTCGGTTCAGTCAGAACTTTACTTTATCCCATACCAGTTTTTTTTAACTTTTCATATATTTTTATAAGAGATATGAACATTTCTATAGCAATGTAGATCCACTACAGTTTTGAACCCCCATTGCATATAAATCAATGTAAACATCACTTATTATTAAGATTATTAGCATTTATTGCTCCTTTAACCTAGAACCACCACCTGACCCACAGGTACCTACCCTTCTAATACATTTATGTTCCAGTTCACATGATTCTTTCTAGTCCATGCCCCCAAGGATTGATATAGCTAATTACCGATATCGCTGCTTTAATTTGGTGGGAAAATAGCTCCACAAATACCGCAATTTACTTTGCCGTCGTTAAAACAACACTACTGTGATAAATACCATAATATTATATATAATGATAATTCCTTGACTGCATCTTTAAATGCAGAAATTTACTAATATCGATCTATTAAGAATACCACCCTGGTAATTCACTAACCAGCGACCCACAAAGCACCTAACCTGATCCAGTTCTCTACCTTTGGCTATGAATGTATCCAGCATAAGTAGCTTCTTACCTGTTTTTTGAAGATGATCCCAAGTTCCTTATACTTTCCAGAGGTTGTATCGTTCAGCTCTGGTGAATATTCTCGGTTAATTATCTTCGCCCTAGCTTTCACAGAAGAACTTATTTTCTTACCTGACAGACGTAACACAAGATAGGAAACACATATAAAGAAAAGGAAGTCGCAAAGACATAAAAACACCTGAACATTTTCTAAAAGAAGAAATTACACCACCCTAGAAAAATCTAGAGAACGAGGTAGACATTTAGGAAACTCCATGTAAATGTGAGATGTGAGATGGGACTAATGCCAGAAAGTAAGTGGCTTAGGAGTTAGGAATGGATGTTAGAAAGATAATCTGTATTTTTACTCAGGATGACTTTTCTTCTTAATGCTACTTTGACTTTTGATATTTAAAGAAACAGCTCAGGGTCACTCTAGCCCTGAATGCTTTGAGGTGCGTAGATGGACGTGAGTGATGATTGGGGTCGTTCCTTATGCATTATAAAGCCTGGACAGTTGGGGCAGTAACAGAAAGACTAAATAAATGTCAACTTTGGTTGAAGTTCGGTACCCACTGCTATGTTAAACTTTAAATGACTTACCTTTGTTGAGGTGCTGGAAGTGACATAGCTGGGTGAAGAAATAAATTTACTTGCTTGTCCTAAACTGTGATTGTGGACAGATTGCAAAAGGAATCTGGGACCCAGAACCTCTAAACAGGGTAAGTACATAGAAAATAACTGGGAAGTTTTAAGGACCATTAAACTGAACCTATCCACTAAACCAAACTCCAAACCTCTTTTAAACCAACAGTCACTGAAATGATACCACTAAATCACAGGAGGGGAAATGACAAGTCAATAGGAATATTTAAATTATTAACATTGCATAGGTAGCTGGGATATGTCTTAGAGGCCATGTACCAATCAGCATTAATACAAAATGTAATGGGATTACTATTAACGTCTGCAATGAATATCACAGCAAACCATTAAAATGTACACGTAAAATTTAGCTGCAAAACTGAAGTTCCCCTTTAAAACCAACCTTGTAAATCTTCTGCTATTCTCCTGCCATTGTCCCTATTGAAGACTGGATGCCCTTATCATGTTCTCACAGGAGGGCTCCAGTGTATGGATACAAGTGGTTTTCTCCATTCGTGCCTCCCATACCAATGTAGGCTCTGTTATTTTAAAAGACGTTTTGGACCTTAGGGCTCGTTCACACTACGTACGGTTTTAGCGTAGTAACGCTGCGATAACGCCACACTGTATACGTTAATACACATCAATGGGAGCATTGAGAAAATCACTTTGTATGCCCTTAGCATGCGCATTTCTGTGCAAAGTTCCCATAATCTCTAGCAAAGAAAAACGCACAAGCACACAGTAATGCACTCAAAACCCACCAAAACCGCACACAACATTGCATGTAATGCATATGTGGCAGTGTGAAAGAAGCCTTAAACTCTTTTAAAAATCTTACCTTAGTCTGGAGGTGACAGGGTCCAACACTCCTCCAGCTGCCTGTCCATTTCAAGGTGGGCGTGTGCAGAAAACTGTTCGCCTTACCTGGTTGCAGTGACCAGTGGCACCGAATAGAGATAGACTAGAACTTGAACCCGAGTTCGAACGAACTCGGACTTCTCGAACTCTCCCGGACACGGATTTTGATATTTCCCAGACTTTAATAATTATCGAATTTTCGAACGTTCGAGAGTGCAATACAGGATAAAATTTGTATATACCTATATTAAATATCAAATTCTCAATATGTGAGTAAAATGTCTATTATACCAATACGCAAATAATTTCGAATCGGCGAGTAAAATGTCTATTATACCAATACGCGAGTAAATATCGAATCCGCAAGTAAAATGTCTATTATAACATACGCGAGTAAATATCGATCCGCAAGTAAAATGTCTATTCTACCATACGCAGTAAATATCGAATTATTGATATGTGAGTAAAATGTCTATTATCCATACGCAGTAAATATCGAATCCGCGAGTAAAATGTCTATTATACCAATCAACGCAGTAAATATCGAATTATCGAATATGCAAGTAAAATGTCTATTATACCAATACGCGAGTAAATATCGAATTATCGAATATGTGAGTAAAATGTCTATTATACTAATACGCGAGTAAATATCGAATTATCGAATATGTAAGTAATATGTCTATTATACAATACGCGAGTAAATATCGAATTCTCGAATCCGCGAGTAAAATGTCTATTATACCAATACGCGAGTAAATATCTAATCGGCGAGTAAAATGTCTATTATACCTATTCGCGAGCATCGAATACGCTAGTAAAATGTCTATTATACCTATTCGCCAGCATCGAATCCGCTAGTAAAATGTCTATTATACCTATTCGCGAGCATCGAATACGCTAGTAATATGTCTATTATACCTATACGCGAGCATCGAATCCGCAAGTAAAATGTCTATTATACCTATACCGACCATCGATCCGCAAGTACAATGTCTATTATACCTATACGCGAGCATCGAATCCGCAAGTAAAATGTCTATTATCCTATAACGCGACCATCGAACCGCAAGTAAAATTCTATTATACCTATACGCTACCATCGAATCCACGAGTAAAATGTCTATTATACCTAGACGCGAGCATCGAATCCGCTAGTAAAATGTCTATTATACCTATACCGCGCATCGATCCGCAAGTAAAATGTCTATTATACCTATACGCGACCATCGATCCACGGTAAAATGTCTATTAACCTATACGCTACCCATCGAATCCGCAAGTAAAATGTCTATTATACCTATACGCGACCATCGAATCCACGAGAAAATGTCTTTATACCTATTACGCTAGCATCGATCCGCTGTAAAATGTCTATTATACCTATAACGCAACCATCGAATCCGCAAGTAAATGGTCATTATACCTATACGCAAGCTCGAATCCCGCTAGTAAAATGTCTATTATACCTTAACTACGAGCATCGAATCCGCAAGTAAAATGTCTATACCTATATAACGCGAGCATCTAATCCGCAAGTAAAGTCTATTATACCTATACGCAAGCATCGAATCCGCTAAGTAAAATGTCCTATTATACCTATACGCAAGCATCAGATCCGCAATTAAAATGTCTCTTGATACCTATACTCGAGCATCGAATCGCAAGTAAAATGTCTATTATACCTATACGCGTGCATCGAATCCGCAAGTAAAATGTCTTTATACCTATACGCAGCAATCGAATACGCTAGTAAATGTCTATTATACCTATACCAGCATCGAATATCCGCAGTAAATGTCTATTATACCATAACGCAAGCATCGAATCCGCTAGTAAATGTCTATTATCCTATACGCGAGCATCGAATCCGCAAGTAAATGTCTATTATACCTATACTCGAGCATCGAATACGCTAGTAAAATGTCTATTATACCTATACCGCAGCATCGAATCCGCAGTAAAATGTCTATTATACCTATACGCGAGCATCGAATACGCTAGTAAAAATGTCTATTACACTCTATACGCGAGCATCGAATCCGCAAGTAAATGTCCTGGTTATACCTATACGCGAGCATCGAATACGCTAGTAAAAATGTCTATTATACCTATACGCGAGCATCGAATCCCAAGATAAACTGTCTATTATACCTATATACGCAAACATCGAATCCGCTAGTAAAATGTCTATTATACCTATAACGCGAGCATCGAATCCGCAAGTAAAATGTCTATTATACCTATACGCGAGCATCGAATCCGCTAGTAAAATGTCTATATACCTTTCGCGAGCATCGAATACGCTAGAAAATGGTCTATTATACCTATCGCACATCGAATCGCAGTAAAATGTCTATTATACCTATACGCGAGCATCGAATCCGCTAGTAAAATGTCTATTATACCTATACGCGAGCATCGAATCCGCAGTAAAATGTCTATTAACCTATACGCAAGCATCGAATCCGCTAGTAAAATGTCTCTTAACCTATAAACGCGAGCAGTCGTCCTAAGTAAAATGTCATATTTCCCGATACGCGAGCATCGAATCCGCTATTAAAAATGTCTATTATCCTTACGCGAGCATCGATCACGCTAGTTAAAATGTCTATTATACTAGGTCCGCTGAGCATCGAATACCAGTATAAATTCTATTACTACCTATACGCGAGCATCGAATCCGCTAAGTAAAATGCTATTATAACCATTATTCGCGAGCTCGAATACTGCTAAGTAAATGTCTATTATAACCGATCGACTCAACGCGATCTTCCTCGACATCGATCCGCTAAGTAAAATTCTATTATACCTATAACGCGGCAATCCCAGACTATATCCTATAGAGATCGCCTTAATGTCATATACTACAAATCGCTATTCTATTTATA
>JAACNH010000798.1:125251-137751 GCA_019447015.1 Hymenochirus boettgeri | reverse complement strand
CTAGCTCTATTGAATACATATCATAAAGGGGGCTCTATAGCCTGTGTTCCATCCCACCGACTAGTTATAAGCTAACTAACCAACAGGGAGATTCAATAAAAGTTCTCATCGTTAAAAATGGTGCTAAATATGCCCCAACCAATCAAAAGTTGAATAAGATCTAATTGGTTGGGGCAAAATTAGCACCATTTTAACATTAAGAACGTTTATTGAATCTCCCTGCAAGTCTTTATTCTCTCTATCTCTTTATTGTACTGGAAATTAAATGGACGTTTGCGAGGAAAATGTGAATTTAGATTAAATATTGTTTTGTAGTATTGCAATATTCAGTCCAATAAAAAAACATTAATCATTAATTTGGCTAAAACTATTAAAATGACAATTCATCCTCCTCTTGATTTCATTCAGCTGTCACAGACCTAATCACCTCTGTATTACCTCTCTTTATTAGATTCACCTGTGAACAGTCCTAATCAGTGCTGATTACCTGTCTCTTTATTAGATTCACCTGTGAACAGTCTAATCAGTGCTGATTACCTGTCTTATTATTGATTACCTGTGAACAGTCCTAATCAGTTCTGATTACTGTCTCTTTATTAGATTCACCTGTGAACAGTCCTAATCAGTGCTGATTACCTGTCTCTTTATTAGATTCACCTGGTGAACAGACCTAATCAGTGCTGATTACCTGTCTCTTTATTAGATTCACCTGTGAACAGTCCTAATCAGTGCTGATTAATACCTGTCTCTTTATTAGATTCACCTGTGAACAGTCCTAATCAGTGTTGATTACCTGTTCTCTTTATTAGATTCACCTGTGAACAGTCCTAATCAGTGCTGATTACCTGTCTCTTTATTAGATTCACCTGTGAACAGTCCTAATCATGCGATAGTACCTGTCTTTTATTAGATTCACCTGTGAACAGTCCTAATCAGTTGTTGATTACCTGTCTCTTTATAGATTCACCTGTGACAGTCCTAATCAGTCTTGATACCTGTCTTCTTATTAGATTCACCTGTGAACAGTCCTAATCAGTGTTATTACCTGTCTCTTTATTAGATTCACCTGTGAACAGTCCAATCAGTGTTGATTACCTGTCTCTTTATATATTCACCTGTGAACAGTCCTAATCAGTGCGATTACCTGTCTCTTTATTAGATTCACCTGTGAACAGTCCTAATCAATGCTGATTACTGTCTCTTATTAATTCACCTGTGAACAGTCCTAATCAGTGCTGATTACCTGTCTCTTTATTAGATTCACCTGTGAGCAGACCTAATCAGTGCTGATTACCTGTTCTTTATTAGATCACCTGTGAGCAGATCCTAATCAGTGCTGATTACCTGTCTCTTTATTCATTCACGTGGCACAGACCTAATCAGTGCTGAATTACCTGTCTCTTTATTAATTCACCTGTGTACAGTCCTAATCAGTGCTGATTACCTGTCTCTTTATTAGATTCACCTGTGAGCAGACCTAATCAGTGCTGATTACCTGTCTCTATTAGATTCACCTGTGAACAGTCCAATCAGTGCTGATATTACCTGTCTTTTTATTAGATTCACCTGTGACAGTCCTAATCAGTGCTGATATTACCTGTCCTTTTTTAGATTCACCTGTGACAGATCCTAATCAGTGCTGATATTACCTGTCTTTTTATTAGATTCACCTGTGACAGTCCTAATCAGTGCTGATATACCTGTCTTTATTAGATTCACCTGTGAACAGTCCTAATCAGTGTGATTACCGTCTTCTTTATTAGATTCACCTGTGAACAGTCCTAATCAGTGCTGATTACCTGTCTCTTATTGATTCACCTGGACAGTCTATCAGCTGTTACCTGTCCTTTATAGATTTACCTGTGAACAGTCCTAATCAGTGTTGATTACCTGTCTCTTTATTAGATTCACCTGTGAACAGTCCTAATCAGTGCGATTATTACCTGTCTCTTATTAGATCACCTGTGACAGTCCTAATCAGTGCTGATATTACCCTGTCTCTTTATTAGATTCACCTGTGAACAGTCCTAATCAGGCTTGATTACCTGTCTCTTTATGAGATTTCACCTGTAACAGTCCTAATCAGTGCTGATTACCTGTCTCTTGATTATTCACCTGTGAGCAGACCTAATCAGTGCTGTATTACCGTCTCTTGATTGAATTTACCTGTGAGCAGACCTAATCAGTGCTGATTACCTGTCTCTTGATTGATTTTACCTGGATGTGATATAAAACTTGCACGGTGACATTGTACATAATGATGTACTCAGTGAGTATCTTGTGATATAAAACTTGCACGGTGACATTGTACATAATAATGTACTCAGTGAGTATCTTGTTATATTGAAGACATCTCTACCACTAGTATCTTGTGAACATTACCTTGGATTTGAACATGTAGACTGTGTTATAATATGACATTAAAGCAATACAGTCGTTAAAGGACTTACAGTAGTTCATTTTTAAAGGCCAACTCCACCCTCATAAGAACATCTTTTAGAAAGAATGGCCTCTTTATAATATGTTGATATATCATAGTTTGTGCTATGAATTCATTACTGTATGTCTACTATGCTTCTGGATGCCTCGTGGAAACAGAGCAATTTAGTGACCTGTACTGAGCCCGTACTGAGCCTGGGCATGCTCAGAAGAGGCAGACAGGAGATTAACATTCAGTCATTGGCTGTGATGTCAACTGTCAAATCCATAACTGACAGTTACTAACTGGAAGAACCAGGAAGCAGAAACAGCAGAACCAATGGGATATCTAGGAATCACTGGGCCCACCTGTAAAACTATGATGGGGCCCCTATCCATGCTTGATGCACACTGGTTTTCTGGGAGGGGGCAATTTGTGTCATAGGAAAAATAAGAAGATGGGGCCCCCCTGCTTCCCTGGTAGTTAAATCCCAGCAGGGGCAACAGGACATTGTGTAGGATTTAAGGTTATATATTTTAGAATTAATACAAGTAGCTGATGTCACTGCTTTCTAAACAGTTTTCCTTACATTCTCTTCCTAGTAAAAGATAAACTGGGAGATTTACGAAGAGCCACAATAGCTTTACCTTTTTCTCTGGTTTACAATTCATAATGCGATTCGCACAGGTGAGTAAATTCTGGAAGCGATAAACCCACAGCACGACTTCAGCAATCAGATGGCGTTAAAAAGGCGTGATGTTCCACGCCCTAACCGCATATTGATGTCCTCGTACCGTCTGCACGGGTGACTTTTGCGATACCTGAAGAGGTTAAAGTAGCACTAACCCATAATGAATCAGTAATAAAATGAGAAGCGCCTCCCTGTAAATTGCCCTGAAGGTTTCTAAATGCACCTGTTTTCTCTGAACTTTTTTTTTTTTTATTATAAACTGTTCTCTGTTCTTTGTCTGAGAGGCAGGATCTGCTGTAACATGATCTGGGTATCTGTGCTGTAATATGATCTGGGTATCTGTGCTGTAATATGATCTAGGTATCTGTGCTGTAATATGATCTGGGTATCTGTGCTGCAATATGATTGGTTGTCAACTTCAAGCTGCAGTTTTTTTTGTTTTTTTTTTGTGTGCAGTGTAGAGAGCATGGAAAGTGTACAGTGTAAACCAGGACTCCCAGCAAACCCAGAGAGGTGACTTATGGTAGCTGAAACCTAGTAATCACATGTTTATTTTATAAATCATCAGCCAACAGCCAAAGAAAAGGGAAAGGTGGAATTCCCCTTACTGTATATTTGTTCCCTGTCTATAGGGACAATTCCCTTTCATTCCCCTTTAAATCTATAAAAATAAATATGATATTAAATAAAATAAAGGCTTTGTTGTAATGAAAGAAATCTTTATTTTGATATGATACAATTAAATTGCAACCAAATTAGATCAAAATGTCTGAAAAAAAGGTAATAATAATTAACAATGTAACAATGATTAAAGTCTTCAAATTATTTATGGTGGAAATATCTAGATGTCTAAATATAAAGAAATTGGATGAAATTTAAGAATAAGGACAGAAAAAACATTTGCTCCATAAATAAAATCACGTCCACAAAGAACGGATGAATGTTTTTAATTATCCTCCAATATTGTGTTACTTTATAACTTATACAGACATTATGGGTAGGGTATAAAGGTTGGACTAGATGGACGTAAGTCTTTATTTAACCTCCAATACTATGTTACTATGTTACTGTTATACAGACATTACGGGTAGGGTATAAAGGTTGGACTAGATGGACGTATGTCTTTATACAACCTCCAATACTATGTTACTATGTAACTGTTATATAGATATCTATGAAATGTTAAGGACATTATGGGTAGGGTATAAAGGTTGGACTAGATGGACGTAAGTCTTTTTAACCTCCAATACTATGTTACTAGATTACTGTTATACAGACATTACGGGTAGGGTATAAAGGTTGGACTAGATGACGTATGTCTTTATACAACCTCCAATAATGTTTACTTCTTATGTAATGTAACCATCTATGGGGGGTATAAAGTTGGACTAGATGGACGTATGTCTTTATACACCTCCAATACTATGTTACTATGTAACTGTTATAACAACTATGGGTGGGGTATAAAGGTTGGACTAGATGGACGTATGTCTTTATACAACCTCCAATACTATTTACTATGTAACTGTTATACAGACATTATGGGTAGGGTATAAAGGTTGGACTAGACGGACGTGTCTTTATACAACCTCCAATCTATGTTATATGTAACTGTTTACAGACATTATGGGTAGGGTATAAAGGTTGGACAGATGGACGATGTCTTTATACAACCTCCATACTATGTTACTATGTAACTGTTATACAGACATTAGGGTAGGTATAGATGACTAGGACGTAATCTATTACAACCTCCATACTATGTTACTATGTAACTGTTATACATCATTAGGGTAGGGTATAAAGGTTGGACTAGATGGACGATATAGTTTATAACAACCTCCATACTATGTTACTATGTAACTGTTATACAGACATTATGGGTAGGGTATAAAGGTTGGACTAGATGACATATGTCTTTACAACCTCCATACTATTGTTACTATGTAACTGTTATACAGACATTACGGGTAGGGTATAAAGGTTGGACTAGATGGAGTATGTCTTTATACAACCTCCAATACTATGTTACTAGTAACTGTATATACAGACATATGGGTAGGGGTATAAAGGTTGGACTAGATGGACATATGTCTTTTAAAACCTCCAATACTATGTACTAGGTAAACTGTTATAAGATTATGGGTAGGTATAAAGGTGGACTAGAGGACGTATGTCTTTATACAACTCCAAACTATGTACTATTGTAATGTTATACAGACATTAGGTGGGTGTAAAGGGTGGACTAGATGACGAATGCTTTTATACAACTCCAATACTATGTTGCTATGTAACTGTTATACAGACATTAGGGTGGTATAAAGGTGGACTAGAGGACGTATGTCTTTAAACCTCCAATACTATGTTACTATGTAACTGTTATAAGACATTATGGGTGGGTTAAAGGTTGGACTAGATGGACGTATGTCTTTTACAACCTCCAATACTGTTACTATGAACTGTTATACAGACATTATGGGAGGGTATAAAGGTTGGACTAGGGTTATGTCTTATACAACCTACCATACTATGTACTATGTAACTGTTATACAACTATGGGTAGGGTATAAAGGTTGGACTAGATGGACGATGCTTTATACAATCTCAAACTATGTTACATTAACTGTTAACAGACCATTATGGTAGGGTATAGACAGTCGGACTAGATGGACGTAGTTCTTTATACAACCTCAATACTATGTTACTATGTAACTGTTATACATACATTATGGGTAGGGTGTTTAAAGGTTGGACTAGATGGAAGATGTCTTTATTACAATACTCACAATATAGTGTTACTGTATGTAATGTTATACAGACATTAGGGTAGGGTATAAAGGTTGGACTAGATGGACGTATGTCTTTATACAACCTCCAATACTATGTTACTATGTAACTGTTATACAAAATTATAGGGTAGGTATAAAGGTTGGACTAGAAGGGACGTATGTTTTATTACAACCTGGCAATACTATGTTACTTGTACTGTATTTATACAGACATCTATAGAGTGGTAGGTATAAAGGTTGGACATGATGGAGTTGTCTTTATACAATAACTTATACAGACATTATGGGTAGGGTATAAAGGTTGGACTAGATGGACGTAAGTCTTATTTACCTCCAATACTGTTACTATGTTACTGTTATACAGACATTAGGGTAGGGTAAAAGGTTGGACTAGATGGACGTATGTCTTTATACAACCTCCAATACATGTTACTATGTAACTGTTATATAGACATTATGGTTGGGTATAAAGGTTGGACAGATGGACGTATGTCTTATACAACCTCCAATACTATGTTACTATGGAACTGTTATACAGAAATTATGGTGGGGTAAAGGTTGGACTAGATGGACGTATGTCTTTCTATAACCTCCAATACTATGTTACTATGTAACTGTTATACAGACATTATGGGTAGGGTATAAAGGTTGGACTAGACGGACGTAAGTCTTTATACAACCTCCAATACTATGTTATTAGTAACTGTTAACAGACATTATGGGTAGGGTATAAAGGTTGGACTAGATGGACGTATGTCTTTATACAACCTCCAATACTATGTTACTATGTAAACTGTTATACAGAAATTACGGTAGGTATAACAACCTAATACTATGTTACTATTGTAACTGTTATACATACATTATGGGTAGGGTATAAAGGTTGGACTAGAGGCATATGTCTTTATACAACCTACGATACTAGTTACTTGTAACTGTTATACAGACATTATGGGTAGGGTATAAAGGTTGGACTAGATGGACTATGTCTTTATACAACCTCCAATACTATGTTACTATGTAACTGTTATACAGACATTACGGGTAGGGTAGTTATAAAGGTTGGACTAGATGGACGTATGTCTTATACAACCTCCATACTATGTACTATGTAACTGTTATACAGAATAGGGTAGGGTATAACAACCTCCAATAATGTTACTATGTAACTGTATACAGACATTATGGGTAGGGTATAAAGGTTGGACTAGATGGATGTATGGTCTTTATACAACCTCCAATACTATGTTACTATGGAATGTTATAAAGACATTATGGGTAGGGTATAAGGGCGGATACGGAGTATGTTTTATACAACATCCAATACTATGTTACTATGTAACTTTTATACAGACAATTCTTCTCAGGGCCCCGCTGGAGAGTGCCTCCACCCCTCCCAGCGGGCCTTCCCCTCCCCACCAGCGGGTGGGAGGGGGCTGGGAGGAGTTTCTGAGGGAAGGGGGGCACGTGGGAGATGGGGTTGGGAGGGGCAGCTGGGAAGCGGTGGCGGCCACCCGCCGCTTCTCAGCGGCCCTTCCCAGCCCCATCCCGCTCGCGGCGAACATATGGAACAGGAGACTAGGAGGAGCTGCTGAGAAAAGGCGCAGTGACCAGCGATGGCCGCGAGTAGTTGCGACCAGGGGTCTCACCAGGGGGATTCTGTTGGCTGAGCGTAACAGTTACTGCCACTTGATAAAAAGAAGCTGCAATAACGTTCCGATAGGCGTTAACTTTTCGCTGCCCGGGAAAACTCGATTTTTGCAAAAGACGGAACAACGGCCGCGAAAAAAGTCATGAATACGTTTATAAATATGCCCCATATGTCTGTATTCTACCCAGTTATTATGTTACTGTGTTATGGAGATCCAAGGAACCATTGGTTTCCTTGAATATTCCCAGAGTTCTCCCATTCTACTTCTAGTAGAAGAAAACAAATTCTTTATTACATACATAAAATGTTTCTATCTTATACACTTATATAAAATGTTTCTATCTGTATACCCACTTATAATAAAAGGTTTCTATCTGTATTACCACTTTATAATAAATGTTTCTATCTGTATTACCCACTTATAATAAAATGCTGCATTAATTACTTTACCTCCCACATTCCCAATCTCTATTCCAAACCTTCCAGCATTTTGGCATCAATCGGATCCTAATTATCATTTTATGTTTGTTAATTTATGAAGATTAATGAAACCCTGTACATTTCATGATGGTTTAATTTATAGTCTTTAGTGATCACTGTGATTACCGGGTTACTGTGATTTATAGAGATAATTGCCTGATCCATGGCACTTTGTACTATCTAGTGATTTAGTTGCTTCTTGTTCAGTTTATTTCAGCTGATCCGGGATCGATAAGGTTATTCGTTGGAATCCGGACCTGTTTGTTCTGGTGTGCTATGTTTACTGCTACTTGGCTGGCAAGGAATTCAATATGTGTTACCATTCACCCTACTTGCTGTACGTGTGAGGGCAAAAATCCGCACTAAACACCTGGGGCTTGCTCAGATGTTCCGTCCTATTATGTGTTTAACTCGGTAACAAAGTGGTTAGTCACCTTCTGATGTCTTAATGGTTTCCATTTACACTTAACAGATGGGATTTTGCTGCAAGCGTGGAAATGTTCAATGGCTTCCCATAAAATGTTCTAAACCGCTGACGCTCATGAATAAAATGAATATGTATTATATGGTAAAACATTATGGGACAGACCACATTCATCTAAAAACTGGGGGGGGGGGGGGTGTTCGGTAAATTCCTTTGGATTCAGTTGTCCAGCCCAGTAAAGCGGACACACTTGATAAAGGGTCTGTGTACCCGAAACATGTCGTGGGAGAAATAAAACCATTTGCAGCATATCCTGCGTTTCCTTTGGTTCCTTCCTCTACTTCTCTATTTTTTGAATGGTTCACTCCTATTTGGGCAATGATAAAGGATTGAGCTTCGTCAGAATTTTGCAATAAAAACCGCAAACCAGATCCTGGGTTCTGCTTATCCCTGGGAGACATTCCCTAACCAGACACAATTATAATACGAACCTAAACCAGACGTTTTTGTGCTAAATTGCACGTATCCTAATTTGTCTTCCCTCTTTCCGTGGCACTAGGTTTGAAGTAATTGTAGACATGGTTTCCACCAGTCAGCACACAGTAAATCCTCTCAACATGGCGCCCCATCCTTGTATCCAATCGGGTAGAACATTCATTTCATCATAGAGCCCAATTGTTAAGTATAAAACAGTCAATTTCATCCAGTGGAATTACTAGGTAAGGTTATCATAAGAGATGAATCTAGTCAAACCGTGAAATTTGGACCATGGACAGATGACAAACATTTGGAACTTTATTAGAACCCTAAATCTCCATTAATATTCACATTTCAATCCCAGCTATGGGACGGTTGGTGAAATTTGGTACATTGCAGTACCCGAATCAATAGAAGTTGCTGGATAAACTCCTATACAATATAGTTGCATTAGGCAATATTCTCCAAGGCACCTGGAATACTTTATTATTAGAAATCACCTTCTGGAATCTTTACATGTTAATCTCACGTTGCTCAATATTTCAATCTCCTGTCCGCGTCCATTTCTACCTTTCTCAACACCTTCACTGACAGCAAATGTCACCTGTGAACAATGCAAACGCTTGTGCTGAGGCTGAGGTGTTCTACCACAGCAATGACTCAATTCCTCCCATTCAATGTGCTTGTTGGAAATAAAACCTGCTATGAACATCTAGTCTGAGGTTTTGGCTCAGCCCCCACCCCTGTGTTTGTTTTGGGCTTTACAGTGTTTTACAAGCTATAAAAAGTAACAGTGGAATGGAAGAGATTAACGTTACACTTACTGTACATAATGAGTCAAGTTGGTAAGGATGGGGAAAAGAAATGATGGGGTCATTTATGGAGAACTAGATAAGAAGGAGCCCCTGGAATGTAGTTGGCTCAAACCCAACCAATAAGAAAGATTACAATTGGCCATCTCAAACAAGGTCATAAAGCTAAATAGTGTGATACATTGGTACATCCCCGATTATCTGTTTAGTTGAGCATAAATAAAATCACGTCCACAAAGAACGGATGAATGTTTTTAATTAACCTCCAATATTATGTTACTTTATAACTTATACAGACATTATGGGTAGGGTATAAAGGTTGGACTAGATGGACGTAAGTCTTTATACAACCTCCAATACTATGTTATTATGTAACTGTTATACAGACATTATGGGTAGGGTATAAAGGTTGGACTAGATGGACGTATGTCTTTATACATCCTCCAATACTATGTTACTATGTAACTGTTATACATACATTATGGGTAGGGTATAAATGTTGGACTAGATGGACGTATGTCTTTATACAACCTCCAATACTATGTTATTATGTAACTGTTATACAGACATTATGGGTAGGGTATAAAGGTTGATAGATGGACGTATGTCTTTATACAACCTCCAATACTATGTTACTATGTAACTGTTATACAGACATTATGGGTAGGATATAAATGTTGGACTAGATGGACGTATGTCTTTATACAACCTCCAATACTATGTTACTATGTAACTGTTAAACAGACATTATGGGTAGGGTATAAAGGTTGGACTAGATGGATGTATGTCTTTATACAACATCCAATACTATGTTACTATGTAACTTTTATACAGACAATCTTCTCAGGGCCCCCGCTGGAGAGTGCCTCCACCCCTCCCAGCGGGCCCTTCCCCTCCCCACCAGCGGTGGGGCAGGGGGCTGGGAGGAGTTTCTGGGAAGGGGGTGCACAGTGGGAGATGGGGTTGGGAGGGGCAGCTGGGAAGCGGCAGCGGCCACCCGCCGCTTCTCAGCGGCCCTTCCCAGCCCCATCCCGCTCGCGGCGAACATATGGAACAGGAGGCTAGGAGGAGCTGCTGAGAAAAGGCTGCAGTGACCAGCGAGGTGCCGCAGTAGTTGCGACCAGGGGCTCTCACCAGGGGGATCTCTGTTGGCTGAGCGTAACAGTTACTGCCACTTTATAAAAAGAAGCTGCAATAACTGTTCCGATAGGCGTTAACTTTTCGCTGCCGCGGAAAACTCGATTTTTGCAAAAATGACGGGAACAACGGCCGCGAAAAAAAGTCAATGAACGTTTATAAATATGCCCCATATGTCTGTATTCTACCCCAGTTATTATGTTACTGTGTTATGGAGATCCAAGGAACCATTGGTCTTCCTTGAATATTCCCAGAGTTCTCCCATTTCTACTTCTTCTAGAAAGAAAACAATATTCCTTTTCATTACATAATCTATAAAATGTTTCTATCTGTATTACCCACTTATAATAAAATGTTTCTATCTGTATTACCCACTTATAATAAAATGTTTCTACCAGGCCAACGTGTAATGGAATTACGGCGTCACTGAGTCACCAGCCAACTGTAAGGGAGTTAGGACACTGGAGTCACCAGCCATTTAAGGGAGTTAGGACCAGGAGTCACCAGCCAACTGTAAGGGAGTTAGGACACTGGAGTCACCAGCCAACTGTAAGGGAGTTAGGACACTGGAGTCACCAGCCACTGTAAGGGAGTTAGGACACAGGAGTCACCAGCCAACTGTAAGGGAGTTAGGACACAGGAGTCACAGCCAACTGTAAGGAGTTAGGACAACAGGAGTCACCAGCCAACTGTAAGGGAGTTAGGACACTGGAGTCACAGCACGCAACGGTAAGGAGTTAGGACACAGGAGTCCACCAGCCACTGTAAGGGAGTTAGGACACTGAGTCACCACGCAACTGTAAGGGAGTTAGGACACTGGAGTCACCAGCAACTGTAAGGAGTTAGGACACTGGATCACCAGCCAACTGTAAGGGAGTTAGGACACAGGAGTCACCAGCCAACTGTAAGGGGTTAGAGCACTGGAGTCACCAGCCAACTGTAAGGGATTGTACAGACACGTGTCACCAGCCAACTGTAAGGGAGTTAGGACACTGGAGTCACCAGCCAACTGTAAGGGAGTTAGGACACTGGAGTCACCAGCCAACTGTAAGGGAGTTAGACACTGGATCTCACCAGCCACTGTAAGGAGTTAGACACTGGAGTCACAGCCAACTGTAAGGAGTTAGGCAACTGGAGTCACCAGCCACTGTAAGGAGTTAGGACACTGGAGTCACCAGCCAACTGTAAGGGAGTTAGGACACTGAGTCACCACACTGTAAGGATTAGGAGACACTGTAAGACACTGAGTCCCAGCCAACTGTAAGGGATAGACACTGGAGTCACCAGCCAACTGTAAGGAGTTAGCACTGGAGTCACCAGCCAACTGTAGGGAGTTAGGACACGAGATCACCAGCCAACTGTAAGGAGTTAGGACACTGGAGTCCCAGGCCACATGAAGGGAGTTAGGACACTGGAGTCACCAGCCAACTGTAAGGGAGTTAGGACACAGGAGTCACCAGCCAACTGTAAGGGAGTTAAGACACTGGGAGTCACCAGCCAACTGTAAGGGAGTTAGGACACTGGAGTCACCAGCCAACTGTAAGGGAGTTAGGACACTGGAGTCACCAGCCAACTGTAAGGGAGTTAGGACACTGGAGTCACCAGCCAACTGTAAGGAGT